>SJYX01002220.1:105406-130735 GCA_006410675.1 Oreotragus oreotragus | reverse complement strand
CTAAAAAGCCTCTTGATGAAAGTGAAGGAGGAGAGTGAAAAAGTTGGCTTAAAGCTCAACATTCAGAAAACGAAGATCATGGCATCCAGTCCCATCACTTCATGGGAAATAGATGGGGAAACAGTGGAAACAGTGTCAGACTTTATTTCGGGGGGCTCCAAAATCAATGCAGATGGTGATTGCAGCCATGAAGTTAGAAGACGCTTACTCCTTGGAAGAAAAGTTATGACCAACCTAGATAGCATATTCAAAAGCAGAGACATTACTTTGCTGACTAAGGTCCGTTTTTCCTGTGGTCATGTATGGATGTGACAGTTGGACTGTGAAGAAAGCTGAGTGACGAATAATTGATGCTTTTGAACTGTGGTGTTGGAGAAGACTCTTGAGAGTAGATCCAACCAGTCCATTCTGAAGGAGATCAACCCTGGGATTTCTTTGGAAGGAATGATGCTAAAGCTGAAACTCCAGTACTTTGGGAACCTCATGTGAAGAGTTGACTCATTGGAATAGACTCTGATGCTGGGACGGATTGGGGGCAGGAGGAGAAGGGGACGACCGAGGATGAGCTGGCTGGATGGCATCATGGACTCGATGGACGTGAATCTGAGTGAACTCCGAGAGATGGTGATGGACAGGGAGGCCTGGCGTGCTGCGATTCATGGGGTCGCAAATAGTCGGACACGACTGAGCGACTGAACTGAACTGAATAATCTCTAATGGAAAAGAATCTGAAACAGAACAGTTTATATATATACAAAGTGAATCACTTTGCTGTGTACCTGAAAATAACAAATATTGTAAATCAACTACAGTAAAAAAAAAAAAAGAAGAAAGAAAGAAAGAAAGAAATGTCTCAAGGGACCCACTGGTCCAAACAGGATGAGAGACATGTGGACCAGTATTGGAGCCAAAATGTATCAAAGAACCAAGTTAGTCTAGTTCTGCATTCTGAAGCAGAATTGTCAAACTGAGCCTAACCCACACTGAACTCATATATCTATGAGAATACAAAAAACACTCTGTAAGCAACTGAGTTTTAGAAGAGAACATACAAGAGGATATTATTATGATAACATATAATTGATACAAACTCCAGTCTTGACACAACAGGATCCTACTTTAAGAAGATCCAAGCACACAAAATCCACATGTAAAAATTATACATGCACATATACAGTAAGGAAGGTAATTCATATGCAATAAAGCCCCTTCAACTAGCAAACATTATTTGTCTATTTACAACATTATTTGATTTCTATATTGTATAGAGTTGTTTTTTTGGTGGGTTTTTTTTAAAGATTTTTACTGAGATAGATGCTGACGCAATAACAGGATTAGTTATGTTTTGTTTTAGTCCCAGTGAAAGGTTGCCGCTAAGAGCCATGAACAACGCCAGGATTGGTGGCCTCCGGAGGAGAGGAATTCAATGTGAGGCCAGTGACAAGCCTAGATCACTCAGAGCTTTTTGTGTAATAAAAGTTTTATTAAAGTATAAAAGAGATAGAGAAAGCTTCTGACATAGACATCAGAAGGGGATAGAAAGAGTACCCCCTTGCTAGTTTTTATCAAGGAATTATAGACCTATTAACAAGCTGCTAATCAAAGAAAGGAAACACCTCAAAACAGAGAGTTGCACCAGGCCCCTCAACATGCATTTTGAGATAGCATTGGCACAAGGAAAGTCATCTCCGGCCATAAAACAATTAACATGAATTTTGAAGAAAGGCAGATTTCCAAGCAAATTCACTAACATAACTTAAGAAAGATATTTCCATGAGAAAAGCACATTGGTTAGCTCAAGGTTTGAGATAAAATAAGTTCAGGTAGAACCAGGTATCACCATGACAACACAGGATTAGAAGAGAAAAGAAAAAAAAAGTCTGCCACTTTTTTTATTTCCTCTAGTTTTATTTCCTCCTGCCTCATGGGGACCTCTGGCCTCCCTACCAAGGCTATTAACACTCTCACCAGGTAAGGGGTAAGGGTGGGCTTCCCTGGTAGCTCAGCTGGTAAAGAATCTGCCTGCAATGCAGGAAACCCCAGTTCAATTCCTGGGTCAGGAAGATCCCCTGGAGAAGGGATAGACTACCCACTCCAATATTCTTCGGCTTCTCTGGTGGCTCAGAAAGTAAAGAATCTGCCCACAATGTGGGAGACCTGGGTTCGATCCCTGGGTTGGGAAGATCCCCTTCAGGAGGGAATGGCAATCCACTCCAGCGTTCTTGCCTAGAGAATCCCCATGGAGAGAGGAGGCTGGTGGGATACACCCCACAGGCTTGTAGAGTCAGACACGACTAAGCACAGCACAGCAAGGGGTGAGGGATGTTCTGAAATCAAGAGATTTAACTAAAATAAGTGGAGGGAGAAAGTAGGTCAGTAATTGATATTTTAATCTGACTGAGGACAAGTGCAGAAAATAGTCTAAACTAGAACATGTTGAAGTGCATGGTTCACTGTGCACATGGTGGCTTTCATGCTAGCAGCACCTTGAAGGCACTCCCCTGCCTCTGACAGAGGGTGAGACTCCTGCAACCAGCATCAGGAGAGGTTATTTCTATCTCCTGTCCTCTATGCTCTGAGTGGGTTTGGGGTTGAAGCCATGTGATCATCTCCTGAGGCTTTCGGGGCCTTGTCCAATCAACGGAGAGTCCTGTACAAGCCAAGTGAGAAGCCAGGTTGCATGAGACAGAGGGGCATGCATATTCGTCACCAAGAAAGGACCAGAAACAAATAGTCACAGGCATGAAACAGCAAGGCAGTGGATTTCGGGTAAGTGGAAAACAGACCCAGATTTGGTTTTGGAGAGGTGACAGTTTGCTGGATGGGATTAACAATACCAACATGAGTGTGATTGAAATACTGCCACATAAATGACCAAGGATAGGCTAGTTCAGAGATGGCCACACACCACCCAGCCTTTGAATGGGGGAAATGATGCTCAGAGAACTACACACACACACACACACATATGCACGCGCGCACACACACATGCACGCGCGCACGCGCACACACACACCTTTACACCTGCCAACTCCTCTGTTCTTTCCAGGGGTCTGATTCACCTTTTCTTCTCCTAAAACTCCATTCAGAAATGAGCCATTTCTGATTTCCCAGTGACAAAGGAAAATTTGACAAAGTTACCCTGGAATATGAAGCAATTACAATTAGAACATTATCCAAAACAATTCCAAAAATTAACTGCTAAGACACTCCAAGTCAGGAGTGTTCATGTAAAAGGGGACAACGAGCAGTGGCCCCTTAACATCTCCAATCACTGAAAACCACAGTCCCCGGTGCCTGGCCCTGTGGTCAGGACAAGAGTCTATCTCTGCAGTTGGCCCTTGGAAGAAGAGCTGCTGAGGGCTTTCTCACCCATCCAATTCATCAGCTTCTGGGAAGGGTTAGTGATCTCTCCCATAGATATATCCTATCTGACCTAGCTAGCACGCAGCTTATAAACAAACAAGAACACAGACATCAATTTCACAAATGGCTTATGCCACAAAATGCACTGCACTCCTGCAGCTTCAGTGTGTAGGGCCTGTCAGGTGTGTCTGATTCAAGAGTGGCAGCTCTCTCCAACACAATTGACAAGGTTTCTGTTGCTATAAGTTCAAGGGTAAAACGACTTGCAAGATCCTTCATTTTTGAACAGAACATCAATATATAATACAGGAGGGACTCCAGTCATTTCATTTTTCTTCAGTTGGGAGGATTTCTCAAATCACGGTTTTATGAAGAGAACAATTTTCTAGGAGGGAAAGAGAGCAAGAGTACAATCTCTCTGGCTGGGATGGCTTGCAGTTTTCATTGCTGCCCTTTGCATTTGTGGTCTCTCTGCCAGGTCAACATCCAAAAGCTTTTGCAAGATTACTCTCCATCAGTCCCTGCCCACCTTGGCCCCTCCAGGTGACTCTCTGGTACTCTTCACCCTTGGATTATCCCTGCCTAATTTCTGGGCCACACCACCAGTGTGTGGGTCTAAGCTTGAAAATGGCTTCTCCCACTGTCCCTGAGGCATCGCTCAGCCCCATTTAGCAGCTCGTCCTCTCCATGACCCTTCCTCACACTGGCCCCAGCCCTAGGATCAGGCTTCTGGGTCTGTGACTCTGCAGAGCTCTCATGCCTTCCATTGGAAACGTAAATCAAACCCCGCCGTCAACCCCCACTCAGCAAAGTGTCCCCATTGGTCTCTGAAGTCGACATTTCTGTCTGCACGGAATTAAAGTTACTTTCTCATTCACTGACATCCTGCCTTAAAGGGACTCCTCCCAAACTTGACAGGAGTATTTGCATAAATTGCAGACTATCATCATCCTGAATTATCTCTTTCACTCTTACTGTGGGTTGGTTCCTTGTTAGAGATTTATAGTGGGAATCGAATGTCCACTTGCTCTGGAACCACATGTTAAATAGGCTATCTTTATTCCACAGAATTACTTTTATGCCTTTATCAAAAAGCAGTTGTCCACACTTGTGTGAGTCTATATCTAAGTTCTCAGTTTTGTTCCACTGATCTGTGCCTATTCTTCTGTCAGTACCAAATTGTCTTGATTATTACTATAGCTACACAGTAAGTCTTAATATGGATTATGTTGATTCCTCCAGCTTTCTTCTCCATTTTCAAAATGGTTTTCACTATTCTTAGGTCATTTTCTTTTCCATATAAATTTTATATTTAACCTTTTTAAAGCTATCAAGTTTGCTGGGATTTTAATAAGAATTACATTGAATCTATAGATCAATTTGGGAAGAACTGATGTCTTCCAGTCCATGAATAAGATATGTCTCTCCATTTATTTAAATCTTTGATTTATTTTATCAGCATTTTGTAATTTTCAGCATAAAGATTATATACATGTTTTGTTAGTTTTATATTGAAGTATTTAATATTCTTTGTTGTGATTATAAATAGCATAGTGATTTTCTTTCCTCCTGTTCATTACTAGTATATAGAAAATTGATTTTCACATGCTGATCTTGTATTCTGAAACCCTGTTGAACTCACTTATTAGTTCTAGGATTATTTTTGTAGCTTCTTTGGGATTTTGTAAGTACACAATCATTTCATCTGTAAATAGGGACAGTTTGTTTCTTCCTTTCAAATCTGTATTTCTTTTATTTCTGTTTCTTTCCTTATTACAGTGGCTAGAACTTCTGGTGATATGTTGAATAAGAATGCTGAAAACAGACATCATTGCCCTGCTCCGGATCTTAGGGAGAAAGCAATCAGCCTTTCCCATCAAGTATGATGTTCGCTGTGGGTTTTTTATACATGCCCTTTATCAGGATGAGGAAGTTCCCTTCTTGTCCTCTTATCATCTTCCAGAAATCTTCTTTTTTGCCTCTTGTTCTTGGGTCTATAGTTGTAGTTGTCTGGGATGCACAGGGAGAAATGAGTCAACATCATCTTCTCTGGACCAGAAGTGCACCTTATTTTTATGATGATATTTTGTTGTTGTTATCCAGTCGCTCAGTCGTGTCCACCTCTTTGCAAACACATGGACTGCTGCACACCAGTCCTCCCTGTCCATCACCAACTCCTGGAGTTTACTCAAGCTCATGTCCATTGAGTCAGTGATGCCATCCAACCATCTCATCCTCTGTTGTCCCCTTCTCCTCCTGCTTTCAATCTTTCCCAGCATCAGGGTCTTCTCCAATCAGCCAGTTCTTTGCATCAGGTGGCCAAAGTACTGGGGCTCCAGCTTCAGCATCAGTCACTCTAGTGAATATTCAGGACTGATTTCCTTTAGGATTCACTGGTTTGATCTCCTTTCAGTCCAAGGGATTCTCAAGAGTCTTTTCCAACAATGCAGTTCAAAAGCATCAATTCTTTAGTGCTCAGCCTTCTTTAAGGTCCAACTCTCACATCCATACATGATTACTGGAAAAACCATAGCTTTGACTAGATGGACCTTTGTCTGCAAAGTAATGTCTTTGCTGTTCAAAATGCTGTCTAGGTTTTTCATTGCTTTTCTTCCAAGGAGCAAGAGTCTCAATTTCTTGGCTGCAGTCACCATCTGCAGTGATTTTGGAGCCCCCAAAAATAAAGTCTCTCACAGTTTCTATTGTTTCCCCATCTATTTGCCATGAAGTGATGGGACTGGATACCATGATCTTTGTTTTTTGAATGTTGAGCTTTAAGCCAGCTTTTTCACTCTCCTCTTTCACTTTCATCAAGAGGCTCTTTAGTTCTTCTTTGCTTTCTGCCATAAGGGTGGTGTCATCTGCATATCTGAGGTTATTGATATTTCTCCCGGCAATCTGGATTCCAGCTTGTGCTTCATCCAGTCCAGCATTTTGCATGATGTACTCTGTGTATAAGTTAAATAAACAGGGTGACAATACACAGCCTTGACGTACTCCTTTCCCAATTTGGAACCAGTCTGTTGTTCCATGTCTGGTTCTAACTGTTGTTTCTTGACCTGCATACTGGTTTGTCAGGAGGCAAGTAAGGTGGTCTGGTATTCCCATCTCTGTAAGAATTTTCCACAGTTTGTTGTGATCCACACAGTCAAAGGCTTTAGCATAGTCAATGAAGCAGAAGTAGATATTTTTTCTGGAATTTTCTTGCTTTTTCTATGATCCAACAGATGCTGGCAATTTAATCTCTGGTTCCTCTGTCTTTTCTAAATCCAGCTTCAACATCTGGAAGTTCTCAGTTCACGTACTGTGAAGCCTGGCTTGGAGAATCTTGACTATTACTTTGCTAGCATGTAAAATGAGTGCTATTATGTGGTAGTCTGAACATTCTTTGGCATTGCCCTTTTTTGGGATTGGAATGAAAGCTGACCTTTTCTAGCCCTGTGGCCACTGGTGAGTTTTCCAAATTTGGTGACATACTGAGTGCAGCACTTTCACAGCATCATCTTTCAGCATTTGAAATAGCTCAGCTGGAATTCCATCACCTCCACTAGCTTTGCGTTGTTTTTTTTTTTCTTTTCACTAGCTTTGTTCACCGGGGAAGGCAATGGCACCCCACCCCAGTACTCTTGCCTGGAAAATCCAATGGACGCAGTAGCCTGGTGGGCTGCAGTCCATGGGGTCGCTAACAGTCGGACAGACTGAGCGNGTACTCTTGCCTGGAAGATCCAATGGACGGAGTAGCCTGGTGGGCTGCAGTCCATGGGGTCGCTAACAGTCGGACAGACTGAGCGACTTCACTTTCACTTTTCTCTTTCATGCATTGGAGAAGGAAATGGCACCCCACTCCAGTATTCTTGCCTGGAGAATCCCAGGGATGGGGGAGCCTGCTGGGCTGCCGTCTATGGGGTCACACAGAGTCGGACACGACTGAAGTGACTTAGCAGCAGCAGCAGCTTTGTTCACAGTCATGCTTCCTAAGGCCCACTTGACTTCACTCTCCAAGATGTCTGTCTCTAGATGAGTGATCACACCATCGTGGTTATCTGGGTCGTGAAGATCTTTTTTGTACAGTTCTTCCATGTATTCTTGCCACCTCTTCTTAATATCTCCTGCTTCTCTTCCATACCATTTCTGTCCTTTATTGAGCCCATCTTTGCATGAAATGTTCCCTTGGTATCTCTAACTTTCTTGAAGAGATCTCTAGTCTTTCCCATTCTTTTGTTTTTCTCTATTTCTTTGCATTATTCACTTTGGAGTAAGGCTTTCTTATCTCTCCTTGCTATTTTTTGGAACTCTGCATTCAGATGGGTATATCTTTCATTTTATCCTTTGCGTTTAACTTCTCTTTTCTCAGCTATTTGAAAGGCCTCCTCAGACAGCCATTTTGCCTTTTTGCATTCCTTTTCCTTGGGATGGTTCTGATCACCGCCTCCTGTACAATGTCACAAACCTCCATCCATAGTTCTTAGGGCACTCTATCAGATAAATTCAAACACCCACACTGTTTTTCTTATTGAAGTATAGTTGATTTACCAAGTGCTAGTTTCAAGTGTACAGCAAAGTGATTCAATTATATAATATATGTGTGTGTGAGTGTGTGTGTCAGTGAATGAGTGACGTCGCTTGGTCGTGTCTGACTCTTTGCGACCCCGTGGACTGTAGCCTGCCAGGCTCCTCTGTCCATGGAATTCTCCAGGCAAGAATACTGGAGTGGGCTGCCATTTCCTTCTCCAGGGGATCTTCCCGACCCAGGGATCGAACCCAGGTTTCCTGCATTGCAGGCAGACGCTTTATCCTCTGAGCCACCAGGGGAGCCTGAGTGTGTGTGTGTGTGTGTGTGTGTGTGTTTAGTCTTTTTCAGATTCTTTTCCACTGAGAGGTGAATGGATGAACACACACACACACACACACACACACACACAAAATGGAATACTACTCGGTCATAAAAAAGAATCAAAAAATGCCATTTTCTGCAACAGAGAGACTCTGCATTGTTAAGAAATAGATTAACAATTTTATTTTTCCTTGAATTGTGGAAATTTGTGGTGGTAACCTGCAGGAGGAATAGCTAGCCAAAAATGAGTTGTCACATTGAAGTTAGCAACTTTGTCAGTATATTAAGGCCCCTTGTTAAGCTAATTACAAGATTTTGTTTCTGGACATAGATGATAGAATAGGTGGAAAAAAGAACCCATATGTTGTCAGAAAGGTGTCCCTAATTCAAATGACCCCTTATTATTCCTGAGAATTTGGGCAGTTTAATCAATGAAACAGGAGTTAAAATTCCAGGATAACAATATTTACATTATTTTGTGCTATGAGCCTAGCAGAATGTAACACAAGTCATTTTTCTTTAAGTGGCTCAAAGAATATTCTCTAGAAAGTGGGCTAAAATGGAATCTGAGAAGCAGCTGTTTTTCTTTTAAGAAGCTCTCTACATTTTCCAACAAGCTTTGAAATACACTCTATTTAGAAACAACTGTGTTTATATGGTACGTGCCACATTTTATTTTTCTTTCTTTCCTTGCCATTAAACAGTAAGGAAATAACCTGGAGCACATTAATCTTCATGTTTATAACATGCTAGATAACATTTCTGTTTGGAGTACACTGTAGCCAACTCCCATCCCATGAGCATCACAGCACACAAAGGTGTGGTGGGCATGGACAGGCTCTGCCCAGATTTCCTTGCAAGAGGACCTACTTGCTGTGACTATGTTTGACTGACAGCTTCAAACTGCTGCACCTTCAAGTTCACTACAGCTTTCACGCCAAGGCCCCACTTCCTCTGGGCTGCACCCAGTCAAGACTGATTATGCTGGGATACTAGTAAAGCACTAGTTCTGCCCAGTACAGTATTCCTCTACTGAAAAACACTTGCCAAGACTTCCCCATCAACCTAGATGAGCTCTCAGGATCATGCTACAGGCTGAAAGTCTTCCTACATCAACCCTCTATCCTCGCCATACCATACAAAGGTGTCAAATTTGCATTTTAGCCTAAAGGCTCTCCACAGTTTCCTTCCCTTTTATCCCTCAAAGGGATTTCTTCTGATAAATCTCTTGCACATCTAAGTCTATCTTAGTATTGATAATCTGCTTCTCAGAACACCTGAACTGACATATTAGGGTTATTCTGACCAGCACATGAAGTTGAAGAACTGGCAGTTCAAGAAAAGAGAAAATTTTCCTGGGTACAGCAATTAGAAATAAACTCTGAAGTTAGATATCTAGAGTTTGCTACTCTTGAAAGAAATTACTGTTTATAGGTGAAAGCTTTATAACTTTTTATTGAAATACACATATAGAAAAATATATAAATCATGAGTATACAGTTCAATGGATACTCACAGACTAAACACATCCACCTAATTAGTATCCAAATCAAGAAACAGAACATCACTGGCAACCCTGAAAACTCTCTTGTGTCTCTCCCAATCACCACACTCCAAAGATAACTAGGATACCTGACTTTCAACACATAGATTAGTTTTATCTCTTTTGGACCTTTACATGAACGGAATCATGCAGTACGCATCTTTGTGTCTAGCTTACTTTACTTAACATTATACTTAATGAGACTTATCTATGTTTTCCATGCAGCAATAGCTTGTTCATTCTTGGGCTATAGTTCAAAATCTTTCTTAAATCTAAATCTTGGCAAATTCATCTTCAAGAAGTAGGTTGGAGATGCCCAGCTGGAGTGTTTTATCATGTTCAATTTTCACTTGACTTTCCATGTTTCAGTGAAGACAGTTTCTGCCTCTTCTTTTGGAACACTATTTCACAAGTCCTGACATGTAGAAAATGTTCCTGAGAGTCTGAATTTTCCTTCCCAACAATCCCTTTTTATTATCTAATTATTCTCCCTGGGACCATTATATTTTTCCAGTGATAGAAGACTGTTATTGTTCCCTCTTAGTCATCTTTTTGGCAGTAGTCCTTTCTTCTTGCTTTTGTAGAACGACGTCTAAATGTCTTTCTACCTTCTGCCATAATTTTGAAGTTTAGGGTCCAAACCCATCAGCAAAATTCCAAGGACCATGTCCAGCCAATGGACACACACTGGGTTGTACACAACCTTCATCTAAGGGAAGAATTTGTTCTTCCCTGAGGTCTCTTTCCTGATGCCCCCAGATTAGAATCAGCATTGTCATGTCTAAAAGCACAAGGCTACCTTTGAGAAGAGGAGGCTATAGGGGAGAAAATCAACTAGTTCCCCCTATAACCATCTTGATACTTGAAAGAATTTACATCTACTCTCCAGGTCTTTACCAAACCCCCACTTTTCCTATAACTCTTCATGTGGGACAGAGAACAACTGTGTTTTGGATTACTTTTTCTTTTTTATTTTTTCTTACATCTAAAGATTCTATGTCTCCCAGGCAGTCTTCTAAAAGAATTTTGTTCTGAACTTTTCCTAGTCACTTTGAATCATATCTTCAGTCAGATTATTTCTGATAACCACTTTCAGTTTGGAGTGAGGACATCAGTCCTTTGAGAATTATTGCCCTTTTTTCTTTGCAATATAGTAACATGTAATAATAACGGCCATAACTGGGGATCTACTCCATGCAGAGCCCTTATCTATAATCCACAAACCTGCAACACAAGTATTATTATTTTTATTTATTGACAGGGAAGCCAAGGCTCTAAGAGGTTAAATGCACTGCATAAAGTCATACAGTTAGCAAATGGCAGAGCTGGGATTCACACTTAAGTCTTTGGCTCTAGAATTCATTCTTGTTTCACTATTCCATTGTACTCTTCTTCCCTCAGGCTTAGCCATCTATCAGTTTCTTCAGTTCTCCATCTGCTCCCCACATTGCTAACACTCATGTAGTAAGCACGCACAGGCTTACACACTGTGCTTCATTCTTTTTTTATATACTTACTTCTCTCCTCCACTCCCTCATCCTAGGGCCAAAATTATCTAGGAGAATAAATACTCAGTGTCCCAAAGCATTACGACCTAGTAAAAACCTCGGACTCATAAATCAGACCATTTGAGTATGGATCCTGGTTCTTCCACTTATTAACTGTAAAATCTTAGGCAAGTTACTTTAATATCTCTAAACTTCAGTTTCCTCATCTTTAAGATGGAAATAATAGTACTTTTCCTATGGGGCTATTATAAGGACTAAATAAGACCATGTGTATAAAGCTCTAAGCACTGTACATATAGCAAATGCTTGATAAACATTAAGCTATTATTGCTTATACACAGTACCCCATATAGTCACGGATAGTGATTGGTTCTTAGTAGTTAGGAACAGCGGTCTTCCCTGACAGTTCAGCTGGTAAATAATCCATCTGTAATGCAGGAAACCCAGGTTCAATTCCTAGGTCAGGACGATCCCCTGGAGAAGGGATAGACTAGCCACTCCAGTATTCTTGGGCTTCTCCGGTGGCTCAGCTGGTAAAGAATCTGCCTGCAATGCGGGAGACCTGGGTTCGATCCCTGGGTTGGGAAGANGAAACCCAGGTTCAATTCCTAGGTCAGGACGATCCCCTGGAGAAGGGATAGACTAGCCACTCCAGTATTCTTGGGCTTCTCCGGTGGCTCAGCTGGTAAAGAATCTGCCTGCAATGCGGGAGACCTGGGTTCGATCCCTGGGTTGGGAAGATTCCCCTGGAGGAGGACATGGTAACCCACTCCAGTATTCTGGCCTGGAGAATCACCATGAACAGAGGAAGCTGGCGGGCTACAGTCCATGGGGTCGCAAAGAGTCAGCCACAGCTGAGCGACTAAGCACAGTCAGAAGCAGTGGTTACCAGACCTGACCTTGGTCTGAGCTACCTGCTAGGCTTTCGGAAAAGACTTTTTCCTTGGCCCTTCCCCTAGAAGTTCTGATCCAATAAAATTAGGGTGGAGCCCTGGAATCTGTAGTTTTGAAGCTTCTCCAGGTAACTTAGATGTTCAGTCAGACTTGGAAATGTCTGACCTAGGGCAAATCTTCAAAGGCAGTTTGGGAAGTTATAATTGGTTCATCCAGGGGTACCCCTGGTATCCCTCAGTCTCTCCTCTCAGGCTCTGCCCTCTTTCATGCCAAATAATGCTTTGCCCTACTCGTACATAAATACAGGACACACACACCCTACTCACACACCACAACCTGCACCACACACCACAGCCAGGGTTGGATTCCCAAAAGGCGGGATTACACTCTTACTGATGTGCATTTCAGGGTGGCCCCAGGGGAGCCCCATGTGGTGGTTTTGGAGCCCCATGAGATGGCTGGCCAGAAGGCTGATCATGACTAGCAGCCACCACATTACTTCCGAACCTCCTTTGTGGCAAAAGTCATGCCTATCAAGCCTGTTTCTCCATCTGTAAGACAAAACAAGTTTGACAGAAAGGTCTCAAAACCAGCACCACCTGGTCATTAGCAAGGGAAAAACTGGAGGAAGTATTGGAATCATAGGTTTCCAGGGAATTACCATTTCCATAAATGCTCAGTCAAGTGCTTTATCCCTTCCCTATGAGAAGAACCTGTTCTCCTGGGCTTTTGGTGGTGGCTTTCCTACTTGCAGTGTATATACACTCAGTCTTCATCTTAACACACAGGTGGTTCCAAGCCCACAAACTGCAGTTTCAGAAACCTAGAGCAAGTCTGAGTTCTGAGGTGGTAGAATGAGAAAAGGGCTCCCGGGCCTCCATATTTTCTCAAGAGCGACTTCAAATACTCACTCATATGAGACTAAATATAGTACTTGGAAATGTGAGAGTTAAATTTCATTCAAAACTGAAGCAGTTCTTTTCAATCAATCTGAAGAGCAACCAAGGCTGGAAAAATACCTGTTCGATCCCAGCTGATCCGCAGCCCCAGGTGCTTTGATTCAGACTGCAGCTGGGATCTGTTTTCCTGTGAAGAAGCTGTAACAACTGCTTTTATCATCTACTGTAAGTATAATAACAGCAGAAAATCAGGCAGTGCAGGCGAAATTAAGCTCTGTGACAAATGATTTGGTTTCTTTCCATTAACAATCATGATCTGACCTGAACTGCCTCTTGGGGGGGAGCCCTTGGTTTGCTCATTATACATGCAAGAGAGAGAGAACCGAAGGGAGACAGAGAAACACATGAGAGAGAGAGAGATGAAACAGAAAACATGACAGGATGTTAATTTGCTGTGGCATATGTAAGCATGTTTTAGACTAAGTAGATGGGTCACTGTGTGCTTTCACTCCACCCCCATTCCTCACTCTAATAATTCCAGAAAGATCACAAACACTGTATTTATGAGAGCTTGTTATGCCAACGTGTCCATTTGATGAATGGTGTCACTGATTAATGAAGACTTGAAACAATTGGATTCTGACTCCAAAGAAGTACACAGCTTTTAAGGGAAAAAAAATCAAATAATTGGCAGCCCTCCTGCCTTATAGTCCCTCTTCCACGTTTTAGCCTTTAAAACTATATCTTTTTACATCATTGGTATTTCCCTGCTCACAGACATGTTTCTCACAATAATAAAGCTTGTGAAACCAAGCTAGAGAGGCTCTTCTCAATTTTACCCTTTTAGTCTTGAAATATGAAATATCATTTTCCTAGACTACCCACGGGACTGCGAGGCTGCACAAATTACAACTTGTAGAAATTAAACACAGAATGTGAAGTAAGGTAATTATGCACCCCCATCTGGTTCGCTGAGGCACTGAGGCACTGAGGCACTTCAGAGGGCAATATTATGCTGCTTGGTGGTCTTTTTTCCCCAGGAAACTCCTTTTTTAACATTTTATTTTGAGATAAGTTTAGACTTACAGCAATGTTGGGACAATTGTACAGAGAATTCATATATGTATGCCCTTTGATGTTAGCATCTTCTGTAATCATAGTACAACCATCAGAATCAGAAAATTAACATTAGCACAGTACTAGTACATAAACTATAGGCCTTATTCAGATGTCACCAGTCTTTTCACTAAAGTCCTTTTCCTGTTCCAGAATCTACGCCTCCTTAGGGATCTTCAATCCATGACACCTCCTTGGTTTTCCTCTTTTTTTCTTTTTTTTTTTTTTGACACTTGTGAAGACTGCTAGCCAGTTATCTTATAGAATTTCCCTCTAGAAGATTTGAGTTTGTCTGATGCTTTCTCACAATTAAGTTCAAACTATGCATTTTGGGTAAGAAATACAGAGAAGTGATAATGTACGCTTTTCAGGACATCATATCAGAGGGCACGTGTTGTTGAGACCTCTGATTTTTGGTGCACGTTGTTACTGTTCTTCCCGTGTGTAATTAATAAATATCTTGAAAGACAGAGAGGGTTTCTCCACAAATATTCACCCACTAATTTTAGCATCCATTGCTGTATCCTGTCTTGTAAGCAGCTTTCAAAGAACCACATCAGTAGTTGTCCAAAAAAGCTTTAGAAATATTTTGGAAGGATAAAACATGCTGCAGGAATATTACTTCACACAGTTGTGTACAGGAGGAAGTTCCCTCACTGGACAAATGCAGGCACTGGGCTTTGGGACACCAGGAATGCCTGTTCTATTTCCTGGCATGGGGTACACTGAAGATGATACCTCTAAGCTTTTAGGGAACATGACGAGGCTTAGCTTTCGTTGAAGAAAACCTTCTTATCCATCTCTCCCCAAATGAGAAACAAAATATCCAGTTGAGTTTCACCTATGATATTGACTTCCTGTCTCTTATACACATCTGGGAAGTCACTCCAGGAATGCCTGTTCTATTTCCTGGCATGGGGTACACTGAAGATGATACCTCTAAGCTTTTAGGGAACATGACGAGGCTTAGCTTTCGTTGAAGAAAACCTTCTTATCCATCTCTCCCCAAATGAGAAACAAAATATCCAGTTGAGTTTCACCTATGATATTGACTTCAGCCACACCCCAGATGACTCACCAGTTGACTTATGTCCTTTGCTTTGCAGCTGTCACCCCCCCTCATTTCCATTACCACCACTATCTTTCTGTGAGAAAACTTGAATATTCTTTTCTTGTATCCTTCTAGGACTTTGAGCAATTCCAAGGTGCATTTCTTCATTTCTAAAGAAATTGCCAGTGTTAGTGTTGAACTCACTCTCACCTATCTCATGAGCAATTCATAACCAGCTGCTTTGAATGGCTGTTGGCTTTTTATAGGCATACTAAAGCTACCTTAAACCCAGAGATGTTCCTGAAAATTGTTGCTTAAATGGGCAACTCCTCCATTAAAATAACCCTACAGAATTAAATTAGTGCTAGAATGGAAAGGAAATTCTGATAAGCCCTAAGCTTGACGGAAAAACTTCCTCCAACTGGAAAGAACACAGTTTTAATGTGTTCAAGGAGTGAAATAAAGAAGAATCAAAAACAAAGAATAATTAGACTTAAGTCTTAGGCTTTCTTTTTTGAACCTGCTGTTAAATGTGTCAATGACCTTGGAGTATCTTCTACTGGGCGGTGGTAATATCTTTACAGCATATAACCACACCTATGAGTTGCTCCCTCAATATCTCCTTTCCAGATGATCCAAGTCACAAGTTTGACTCTTCCAACCCAGAGGCAAAGGCAGTTTAGTGAGAAGAGACTATTCCAGAAGAGCTCAGAGCCTCCAATGCTGTCCATCCGCCCTCAGAGTTAGGACTACCTAAGAACATCAGCAAAGTCTTCAAAACAGATTCTCACCAAAGGGTACTTCATATCCCATGGACAGGACTTGCAAAGCAAAGGTAAGGATACTGGCCAGTAAGATGTGCCCCAAGTTGTCATTTTAGTAATAGTGATAGGTAAAGACCCTCACCCAGTCTCTCATCTAGCTCCACATATAACTGCCAATACTTATTTGTTATGTGACTGGCTGAACTAGCCTGAGTAAGACTTACTGTCAAAGAACATCCCTTCTATGGGCCCATTTGGAAATCAAGGGTTTGCCTGCCTAACTCCAGCCAACTGAGTTTATTGGCCCAAACCGTCTGTAAAACTCCAACATGAGCACTTAATAAAGGACACTTTGTTGATTTGATCAGGGAATAGCTGAAAGGGAGGATTATGAATTACTAGTTCCCCAGTGAGCTGTTTTTGAAAAAAAACCCAACCCCCTAGAAGATGTTAACCACCTTGGTCTATTTGTTTTGTGTGTCTGCCATTGAAGGCCATGTGTGCTCTAGAGAGGGGAGAATGCAGACTTTCTACAAGAAAAAAGGGAAGGGGTGGTGAAAGTAAATCTATGCTAGCTAATTTCACTTAGTGAACCATTTAATCTTCATGGCAACTCTGCAAGTTAAATAGTACTGGCCCATTTTATGAATGAGAAATGAAACTCAGAGAGATTGAGAAATCTGGAATAGTTAAGTGAGATTCAAACCCAGATTGGTTAGACTCCAAAGCCTATTCCTTTTAGACTACCACAGACTGCCTTTATGCAGCCCTTCTGCATTTCCCCATGACTTAAACAATGGTGGACCAAGAGTTGGTTCAGAAAACATCTTTTTTGTACGTGTTGACTCAGTTGGGGACATCCTTGTGAACCATTGCTCTGGCTGGAAGACCCAACGCTGGAAACTGCCTCTGGTCCCAGGGGGCTCCTCTCTCCCCCTGCTTCAGGTGGAAGTATGAATGGACCTCCTGGCTGTATTCGCACATTCTCTGAATAGTAAAATGACTTGTCCAGCAGCCCTTTTGGCCTTCTGTGTGTCTCCTGACAGCTTTAGGCAGAGCCAAACACTTCATGAATTTTTCTGAGAGCTGATGCATAAAATCAACACCCAGAGAATTTTCCAGCAATGACTGGGAACTCAGCAGACTCTAACCACTTAAAACCCCATTGAAAAGCTGAGAATTTGTGTTTTTCCTTCTCTGCTTTTGACTCCTAATTTTCCTCCTCTCAAGTGGATAAACAAAATCTTTTATTTTCTCATCAAAACACACATCATTAACTGCTAATCAACTCAAGGCTCAGAAATCCCTGAGCAACCTCTCAGTTTTCAGAAATTCCAGGAAGAAATAAAGTACCGTTGATAGAGCCTTGGCTAATGGGACTAGGTCAGTCTCAGGAGGTTCCAGGTGCCAGGGACAGCCCCATAAAGTTAGGTTAACAAGTAAGCCCTCTGTCTGTGGGCCATGAAAGACAGACAAGGCTCCCTGGATCTTAGGTGTTAATGCCTCCTGTTTTCCAGGGTCATGAGGCTATTGCCAAGAAAACAGGATGAGGAGACAAGAGCCCCCCAGCCAAGGTCAGCGGGAGGCCAGTGAGTCTGGGAAAGGAGATGCAGGTGGTCTGGGAAGAACAAATGAGGTCCCTGCAATCAGCTAGAGGAGGCTGACTGACTGCCTGACCACAGACATAAATAGCTTCACGTCTAGTTCTAGCCTAGATGGGGCTGGCTCCCCAAAACAGAACACTGTGCCTCCTCTCCCATTGGAGGATGTAGCAGCCTTGGAGGCTATTATGTAGCAATGATAGGCCCTCACTATGGCTCTTTAGGCTAGGGCATGTGTGGTGGGTTTATGGAGGAAGTTGCTATGTGATGCATAGGAGAGAAATGGGGCCATGCCAACGCTATTCAATATGTCTGGAATTAAGTGGATGGCAAGACACGAGGACTTGCCCAAACTCACTAGAGAGTGGCAATTCCATTTAATTCAATTTAACAAAGGTGGATTGGATCATGCTATGTAAAAGTGTAGAAAACACAAAAGTGGGGTACACAGGGGACACTTAGCAGTTCTAGATTTGTCATTCATGGTTTTGATCCCAATGAGGGCCCTGATAATCCATGATATGTGGGAAGGTGCCATCTTGCTATAGCTGAAATTGAATTATAACAATTTGAGGTTGGCGTGGAGAGTGAAACATTTGACTAATGATTGAGTCCAGCTGTTCTTCAGGCATGGCAGCATCTCTGCTGCCTCCTAGGAACTCCCAAGAGGTAGTGTGGTATAGTGGCTAAGAGCACAAACATAGGGATTACACTGCCAGCGTTTATAATCCCAGTTTTGTCCCTTAGTAGCTATTTAACACTGCACAAAGTAATTTCCCAGTGCTTCTGTTTTCCCATCCATGAAATGGGGTGAGCAATGCTACCAACATGTTAAAGTTGTCGTGAAAATTAAATGAGTTAATACAGGATGAGTGCCATTTTAAGCTTTAATAATTTCAGAAGTATAAATGCTACAAATTCACAAAAATTATTCAAAAATTAACTTATATAACTTAACACATTAGTTTCATGAATTCATTTTGCACATGTGGAGAGCACATGAACAGTGCTGGAAACATAGGAAATGTCTGTTGTTATCCTCATGTGCATTAACACCTGGGAAGCTACACTTTACTTTCATGGGAAAACAAAAGGCCTGGGAATGCCTCCTCAGCAAATGTTAAGGATCTGCTATATTTCTCCTGAAGTCAGGACTCCATTTGTGGAGAATGAATCAGTCCAAGGAACATTGCTACAGCTCTATGAGGCGACATCTATGGTTGAAGGTCACAGAGGAGTTCAAAGAAGGGGCAGATGGATGTGACCCAGACAAAACTTTCCTGGGATTGCTGCTGCTACTGCTAAGTCACTTCAGTCGTGTCCGACTCTGTGCGACCCCATAGACGGCAGCCCACCAGGCTACCCCATCCCTGGGACTCTCCAGGCAAGAACACTGGAGTGAGTTGCCATTTCCTTCTCCAATACACGAAAGTAAAAAGTGAAAGGGAAGTCGTTCAGTCGTGTCTGACTCTTTGTGACCCCATGGACTGCAGCCTACCAGGCTCCTCCATCCATGGGATTTTCTAGGCAAGAGTACTGGAGTTCCTGGAACTAGGAGACCACTAAGACCTCTTCCTGACTATCTGAAGCCCTGGAAGAAAGGCCTTAGGCAAAATGTCATTTTATGAGATCCTTTTCTATCAGCTCCTTTAGCATCTACAAGTCGTATGACTTGAGTGGCATCAAAACACACCAAAAATTACACCCCACCAGCCTGTACTACAGCCTGAAATTCCACCATTATAGGCTCACAGTCTCAGCTACAGACACCCTAGGGAGCACTAAGTGCTTTTATTCATCAACACTGGAGTGTGACTTTGTTTAATCAGCTGCTTTCCCCTAACAGCTAGCTGAGTGGCTTGGAGGGAAAGAATAGCAGTTGTGAAGGTAGCAGAGGAAAATAGAATTTGCAAACTTGGGGCACTGTCCTGGAGAATGACTGCTGTCTAAGCAGGCACTCCAAGGATGGCTCTGGGACTACAGGGCCTCTGTAAGAGGAGAGAAAACTTTTCAGGGAAGAAGACAGGCCTAGAAGCGGGGTGGACAGCAGCCTTAAAGCTGTATAAGCTTTTTGCCGTTGTATGTACTGCCCTCGAATCACAGCAAAAATGCTTCATAAATGATTAAATTATTGATTACAATATCCTTGTAAAAAGGCTTTTTAAAAGAGTTACAACCAGAGAGAAATTTTATACTTTACTATTGAATGTTGCTGAATTCTAATTTGCTTGTTTGTTTGCTTCCCAAAAGGCTTACTAGTCCCTGACCATAAACTTGCAAAGTAATTTATATTCTTCACAATTAGGTTCCCTTAAGACGAATCACTCAGTAATGTAATTAAAAATGAAAACCCTAACTCCTCATCTTTAAAATGCAATAGTAACAACATTTCCTGGATAGGAAATAACATTTCAAGTATCTTTTTAATTCTGTCTTATGCGTAAGATGGTGCTTTAGTGGTAGATGTTAATTGCACTAAAATGGTAATGCAAAACCACCAGTAACTTGTGGCCATATATCTTATACTTGCCCAGATCAATGCTGTGATTATAATTAAGAATGCATGCTTGTGTCTGGGATAAATCTCCGTATTGTGACATGCAAAATAAGATTTAAGATAATAATTTTCTCTCCAGTCACCCCCTAAATCAAAGGAGAATGTGTGGAGAGAGATTTTGTAGAAACTAAGGATATAGTGACCTGCCCTTAACTGGAAGTCACTTATCTGGCTCACATAAACTTGGGCAGAACCGTGAAGAATGTACATCTGGCATAGCTCAAACATACCCATCAAATCATATGTGTAAGAAAGAGGCTAGAAAAGTACCCAGGTAACTGATTCTAGGAATTGCGGGGGGGGGGGGGTGTTCATGAGCGCCCCTGAATCAGTGTGCAATTAGGTGGGCGGTTCTGGGGCACACTGTGAAGGTGCAGCAGTGATGGTGGTAGGTAGTCGAGGCCAGGATGCAAGGCCCTGGCACTGCTTACATATGTTCCCCTGAGGCTAGGATTAGTGTGGGCATGACAGAGAAGCCTAGATGGTGGCAAGCTTGCACTTAACTGAGAAGGCCCCACGAGAGCTGGGCTATGTCTTTTCCCCACTGCATCTCCAAGGGCCTAGCACCTGGCACGGGGAAGGCAATGGCACCCCACCCCAGTACTCTTGCCTGGAAAATCCAATGGACGGAGTAGCCTGGTGGGCTGCAGTCCATGGGGTCACTAACAGTCGGACAGACTGAGCGACTTCACTTTCACTTTTCTCTTTCATGCATTGGAGAAGGAAATGGCAACCCACTCCAGTATTCTTGCCTGGAGAATCCCAGGGATGGGGGAGCCTGGTGGGCTGCCGTCTATGGGGTCACACAGAGTCGGACACGACTGAAGTGACTTAGCAGCAGCAGCAGCAGCACCTGGTGGGCACTGCACGGAAATTTGTCAACTGACTGCATGACTCACTCCTTTCACTTGGGTCTAAGGCTGGAAGATTTGGGAAATGGAGCAGATGCTATGCTACTAAAGAAGCCTCGAGGATCTGGAAATGTGAGTAGGAAGTGGAATGGGGAATTGCATACATGCTCACTCACCGTGTCCAACTCTGTGAGACCCCATAGACTATGGCTCATCCTCTGTCCATGAGATGTTTTAGGCAAGAATACTGCAGTGGGTTGCCATTTCCTTCTCCAGGGGTTATTCCCAAACCAGGGATTGAACCTGCATCTCCTGGGTCTCTTGCATTGGCAAGTGGATACTTCACCACAGAGCCACCTGGGAAGCCCGGGAAATGCATGACTCCCTCATAAATATCCTCTGAGACATTCGAGTCACCAAAAGGAAAGTGGAAAATGGAGTGTTTTCTACCCTCAGAAATTGAGTGGAAGAGGGAAAAACTGGAGGGATCCAAGTGGACTGGGATGAGAGAGGATGGTGCTAGGAGGGACAGGGTTGGGTGTTTTTAAAGAGTATATCACTTTAGGATCAGTTCCCTGATCCTTAAAGCAGAAAGGGAATTCCATTAGAGGGTGAGGCTGTACAAGGCAATTGTGTTGATTGCAAAAAGCTAAGGGTGACGTTTTGGTGCAGCCCCAAGATGGCAAGAGACAAAACGGGGAAACAGGCAAAGCTCATTTGGAACTTGGAGCCTGGGTGGTGAGGTCTGACCACCACGTTGACTATTTTGGTGAAGACTCTGCTTTGCTTCTTCCCTGTATTGTTCAAATTATGAAAGATTGGATCCTTCTTTCCAGCTTTCCTTTTAGAGGGTGAATTCACCCTCTAAATAAGCAAAGGAAGATGTGTACATGGGTAAAACCTCCCCTAGGCTGGTCAGTGAACACAGACAGGGCATCTGACACTAGTTTTTACAAGGAGACAAGAGCAAGATTGCCGGGGTCCAGCCCCGGTGGATCCAGGGTGATTCAAAGGGGAGACAGAGTAGGCGAGGAAAAAACTTATTTATTTATTTAATTAGAAATATAAGATTAGATTAGGAAAAATAGTGTAGTAGGAAAATTTAGTGGAGAAAAGAGGCTGAATAACTTGGTTTACATGGAAAGCCAATAAAGTTCCAGACAAGGAACTTGCACCATCTACGTTAGGCCAACAGCGCCTGTTTGAATATCGGAGAGNCTTTCCTTTTAGAGGGTGAATTCACCCTCTAAATAAGCAAAGGAAGATGTGTACATGGGTAAAACCTCCCCTAGGCTGGTCAGTGAACACAGACAGGGCATCTGACACTAGTTTTTACAAGGAGACAAGAGCAAGATTGCCGGGGTCCAGCCCCGGTGGATCCAGGGTGATTCAAAGGGGAGACAGAGTAGGCGAGGAAAAAACTTATTTATTTATTTAATTAGAAATATAAGATTAGATTAGGAAAAATAGTGTAGTAGGAAAATTTAGTGGAGAAAAGAGGCTGAATAACTTGGTTTACATGGAAAGCCAATAAAGTTCCAGACAAGGAACTTGCACCATCTACGTTAGGCCAACAGCGCCTGTTTGAATATCGGAGAGCGCCCCGCTTTGGGCTCTCTCTCTTACGGATCTTAGACGCTGGGACAAGTAAGTAGACATGGCGAGCCTCCACGCCCCAGATGGGAATTCAGCCTGAAATTAGAGTAAAGAGGAGACACGGGATAAACCAGTCCTTCCAATGACTGGCCCGGCCTCTATTGTCTAGAAAGGCCTATTATACCTTTCTGATTGTACATAGAGATCAATGGGTAATACAAAATTATGCAGCGTTAGCAGCCCAGACTCTTATCAAGACCAGGCTTTTCTCTCTGCATTCCTATATACACAAGTCTTAGGTAATTTACATCATCTTCCGGCCAAAAGTGCCAATTAACATTTTACAGCCCTTTTCTGATAAGATTTGTCAATCAGAAGGCTTATTTGTGTTGTTCTTCTCAAAGTCTGGTGCCACTCTCAGAAAAACACTAAATAAAGTTACAGTCTTACATAGCAAAAGATACAGCAACTTATAACAAGTAAAAAAAGAAAAGTAATTAACTCAAAAGTCTAGTGTTGCTAACATCAAAACTACTATATACCTTTTTCCATATCCCATTTACATTGATTAACATCCTCCCAGGTGCCTAAAAGATAAAGAATATGGAGGCCTGGCAGCAATCATTGAGTCAACAGTGAAATCTGTCACCAATATGATTTTTAGCTCTTAGAAAAGGTTCTGTATCTTAAGATGCTTTAAGCTTTGTGCCTCTCGCAGTTGGGGGGCTGTAAGCAATTCACAAGCTGTAAGAGGTCCGGGGGAACCTGTTAGGCAAGCTAGAGAGTTATCAGAGGGAGTTTAACTGAAACATCCCTTTCAAATGCAGAAGACTAAAGCCCTGAGTTGACTTTTTCCAGAGTGTGTCAGAAGCGTGGAAAAGCAGAGTACAAAGGCTGGCAGATTTTGGTTTTGGGGGTACGTGCTCAGGAAATATCAGGGGGAAACCCTGAGATCTGACTTGCCTTGCCCATCAGATCTCTGCTGCATGACCTTGTCACGGGTGGGATTCCTCACGCTGGCTCCCAGCACAAGATGACATCCATGCCAGTCCCCTGCTTTCCACCAAGGCTGGGACTAAATTGTATGCCATCTGAAACCCAGCAGGCACAGTTTTTAAAATCTTCCACCCACTTAAAGACTTGGAGTTTAAAAACCAACCTCTTTCCTCTGCTTTTAACCCTTCTTTCCATAGAAGTTTCCAGAAAAATTCAGTAAGGGAACCAAAAACTGCGAATGTCCGCAAGATTTCCAAATAACAGCAACAATAACATACAATAAAAACAACAACAACATAAACCTCACCCAAACATTTAAAAGCTAAAAATGCCAGTGTTTTACTTAGCTTGAGGAAAAAATGACTTTTTTATTATATGGGGGAAAGGAGCATGAAATCTCAGAGGCCTTTGCCAAAGCTGAAACTCTCTGGGTACACTTTGAGAAAGCAGCAGGACATTGAGCGGGCCATGGAAGGCATGTTCTTTAATTAGAAGTGCATGGGTCTGTTTGGCTCCATCTTTCCAATATTCACTAAGATCTTCCTGCCTGGTCCTCTTTCATTCCCTGGCATAGGGGTGTGGGGTGTGGGGTGGACTCTGGCATCAGCAAGGTTCTTTTGTGGGGAACTCACAGTGAAGAGGGAAGGCTCAGAACAGCTGACCAGAAAGGTTCTGAAAAAGCAGGCCTTCTGTTTCTTGCTTCAAACTTCCTTCATAACAACTTCCTATGGATGTTTAGATTATAGGAATTCCTTATTTAGGAAACAGATGTGCTCTGAGCAGAGAGGTCGCTGGGTATGGACTGTGAGGCCAAGATTGTCTTGCTTCAAAGCGTGGATCTGCCATTTGTTAGCTGTGCATATTGGGCCAGTTAATTAGGCCTGCTTAGCATAGCTTCTTCCTCTGTAAGATGGAGCTAAGACCTACCCTGCCAAGTGGTTGTGGAATTAGGGGAAATGTACATGAAGTATTGGGCTTCCCTGGTGGCTCAGGGAAATGCAGGTAAAGAATCCGCCTGCAATGTGGGAGACGTGGGAGACGTGGGTTCGATTCCTGGGTTGGGAAGATCCTCTGGAGGAGGGCATGGCAACCCACTCCAGTATCCTTGCCTGGAGAATCCCCATGGACAGAGGAGCCTGGGGAGCTACAGTCCATGGGGTCACAAAGAGTCGGACATGACTGAGCAACTTTCACTTTTTCACATGAAGTATTGGCTGACCCAGTACTGCTTTCCTTTTGACTTCAATGATGAATTGAGTGATATTGTCCCATGGGAAGCATTTCCTTACTCATGAGTTAAAATTTTTGATGATAATGAAGATGTCGAGATTTAATCTGTCTGAATTTTTGAGAGATTTAATATTTTGAAATTTCAAGAGTTTAACTCAGAGCTACTTTACTCTGGACTTTATATACTTCATAAGGACAGATTCCTGTCCCCTATAATAAAAAGGACATCTTTTTTGGGTGTTAGTTCTAAAAGGTCTTGTAGGTCTTCATAAAACCATTCAACTTCAGCTTCTTCAGCATTACTGGTTGGGGCATAGACTTGGATAACTGTGATATTGAATGGTTTGCCTTGGAAACGAACAGAGATCATTCTGTCGTTTTTGAGATTGCATCCAAGTACTGCATTTCGGACTCTTTTGTTGACCATGATGGCTACTCCATTTCTTCTGAGGGAATCCTGCCCGCAGTAGTAGATATAATGGTCATCTGAGTTAAATTCACCCATTCCAGTCCATTTTAGTTC
>SJYX01002220.1:86880-100877 GCA_006410675.1 Oreotragus oreotragus | reverse complement strand
GAGATCCAACCAGTCCATTCTGAAGGAGATCAACCCTAGGATTTCTTTGGAAGGACTGATGCTAAAGCTGAAACTCCAGTACTTTGGCCACCTCATGTGAAGAGTTGACTCATTGGAAAAGACTCTGATGCTGGGGGGGATTGGGGGCAGGAGGAGAAGGAGAAGGGGACGACCAAGGATGAGATGGCTGGATGGCATCACAGACTCGATGGACATGAGTCTGAGTGAACTCCAGGAGTTGGTGATGGACAGGGAGGCCTGGCGTGTTGTGATTCATGGGGTCGCAAAGAGTCGGACACGACTGAGCAACTGAACTGAACTGAAGGACAGATTGTCATGTACTGTCTTTCCTTTATAACACAGGACATTTGCTTGACAACAGAATTCTTTAGCTTCTGTAGGAGGTAGGGAACAAACTTGGAATAAATATAGAATGATCCTACGGGATATTGGTTCAGCACAGACATGCAATCTGGAATGTTGAGTGCCCATCAGATGTCAAGTGAAATAACCCAATGATTCTGCCCCTTGTCAGGCAATTACAACCGGTAGAGTAGGAAACATCGGGGGCACCCCTTTCATGCACTGCACTGACCAGCACACTGGGATGGATTTAGGTTCCCATCCCAACACAGAACCCACTGCAGGCAGTCAGCCGTATGCGAGTAGGAAGACCACTCACCCTGCACTTTCTCTCAGATGCTGAATGGTGATGCCACAATGTTGTTGTATAATTGCCCCTGGAGAATTATTTCTTCACATTAAAAAAAATGCATGAATATAGCTTGCAGGCAAATTAAGGTACAATCACTATGATAAATAACAAATTTGGAGGAAATGTCATTATTTCAGAAATATTAAAGTCCATTTGAAACATTCAAAGGGTTTATTGTTGCTGGCTCCTTCCACAAAGTAAAATCCTTTTCTCCTAAAAGGTTTTGTTTTTTCAGCAATGAGTCTCTTACAAGGGAATGGGCAATGGTGGGCTGTGAAGCAGAGTTAACCATTGTATACATAGAAGTTAAGAGTATAGGCTGTTCAGAGACACAAGTTTGAATCTGTCTACATGAGTTATTTTTGAGTGAAATTCTTAACCTCTGTGAGGGTAACCTCAGCTTTATCATCTGCAAAATGAAAGAGAATCTCCTTCTTTGGGTGGTTGTGAAGATGACCTGGAGTAATGCATCCAGTAACAGTATGTCAGGAGCACTCAATATTATGTCTGCTATTATAATGAGACCTTTAGGAATCCAAGAGAGCCTTGTGAAATTTCCAGTTCTGCTGCCTATGATTGGGCCTAGATCATCATAGGAATTTGTTGGTTAGAAGTGCAAGTTCCAGGATGTCACCTAGGCAGTAGGAAATATTCAGTGCTGACTGAGGCAGGCATGGTCCGCAAACTGACATGCCAGAGGAAGTTGACGTAGTCTGAGTGCTCCTTAATGGTGATTTCTCTCATTGAGCAGTATGTTCCAGAGTCCCAGCTATACATTTACCAGGAAATGTTACTTGGTTAGGGAAAGAACAGAGTGGTGTGTGTTTGTGTGTGCGTGTGTGTGTCTGTGTCTGTGTGTGTGCACGCGCGCTCAGTTGTGTCCGGCCCCATGGACTGTAGCCCAGCAGGCCCCTCTGTTTATAGAATTTTCCAGGCAAGAATAGTGAAGTAGGTTGCCATTTCCTTCTCTGGGGAATCTTCCCAACCCAGGATCAAACCCATGTCTCTTGTGTCTCCTGCATTGGCAGTGGATTCTTTACCACTGTGCCACCTGGGAAGCCCCAGGAATACAGGTACTTGAATAGAAAACATATCAGCTACCTACAGGGACAAGATCCAATAGTGATAGCACCACCTTACATTTGTATTGTAAAGTCATCTACAAAGCATCTTTGCAAATATTACCTCATTTAATCCTTTCATCTGTAAAATGGGACCAAGAATGCCTATCTTATTCCCCATTGACAGAGGAAGTTATGGAGACTCTGAAAGGCTAGGTGACTTGCCCAAGGGTAAACAGAACATGAAGACAAGTCAAAGGTATTGATGAGACAGTACAGATACCAAAATCTCAGGGACTTAATACATAGGCATGTATTTTTTGGTTCTAGGACAATCCAAGGTGGGAATCCTTGTTCACTGGGGATAGCAGGGATCTATATGGTGATTCAGGGATCCAGGTGACTGGCACCTTTTGGTTCCACCACCAACATGTGGCTTCTCTGCAAGAAGGGCATGCTCTGTAAGAGCCTGGCAGAACACATGTTTCTATGAGTCAGGCCTAGCAGCAGTACACATAGATACCAATTCTGCTCACATTCTGCTGGACACAACTCAGTGATGTGGCCATACCTAACTGCAAGAGAGTCTAGAAAATGAAGACTAGCTCTGTGCCCAAAAAGAGGAGAACACAGGTGTGATGAACAACAGTGACCCATCCCCGCCATAGCCAAGAAACCACATTACTTGAATCCAAGTCCAATTTTACTTCCGTTATACTGGGTTCATGACATAATGGGTTTTTAATGAGTTAATACATCTACATGGCATAATCCAAGGCATAGAGGACACCTCTACAGATTTTAACAAGAGAGGCACTTAGGGCCACTGAAATTCTTCCCCGCCATAGCCAAGAAACCACATTACTTGAATCCAAGTCCAATTTTACTTCCGTTATACTGGGTTCATGACATAATGGGTTTTTAATGAGTTAATACATCTACATGGCATAATCCAAGGCATAGAGGACACCTCTACAGATTTTAACAAGAGAGGCACTTAGGGCCACTGAAATTCAGTAGAATGCAGGCTAAAAAGGTCAGTGGCAGGTTGAAGACAGGGTCATGGCATGTGACAACCCTGAAAGCGGGCTTCTTAGCTCTTGGGGAGGTCCAAGGACATGCCAATATATGATGGCAGCAACGTTGAGCCAATGAGATGAAGCAAGAGTCACGAAATTACCACACGGAAGCTCTCTGCCTTATTACCATTCAAATTAGGACAAAATGTGAACTGATGCCATTAAGCAAGAGGATAACTTGGGCTCTGACTTTCGAGTCCAAATATCAAATTCTAATCAGAGCTCCCTGAGGCCAGGAACTAGGTCTTTAATCCCTAAAAGCCTAAGTAGCTTCTAAGGGAAGCTCACTAAGTAGCTTCTCAGTCCACATTTTGTTGAGTGAATGAAAGAAGGAAGAAATAATACAGATTTAAGTTGTTATTGTTTCTGCATCCCATCTTAGAAGAGTCAGAGCTCTGCATCTGAATCACTGAAAGCTTTGCCATTCTTACTAGTGGATACTGTCCATGTCCATTTAACATAATGAAGAATTCAAAACTATCCAAGTCAAGGTGCTGTATCATGCAATGAACTTTTCATGTTTTGATAAGTACAGTTTAATGTGAATTATTTATTATATTTTTGATGTGTTTTGTAAAAGTAGTGAAGATTTAAAAATGTGAGTCACTGCCAGTTTTTTGTTGGTAGATGCTGTTCCATGTCTGCACACTCCCTCCATTACTGACCTTTGGATGCTTTACTGAGGGACAGCAGTGCAGTGCACCAAGACTCCATGAACGGACGGGCAATGTTGAGAGGAAATGACTCACCAGAATAGCTGTCTGCTGTGTCAACTTCTACTCCACATCAGCAACCTGGAAAGTGATTTTCAGAAATCTATGTTAGTAAAGGTATAATAATTCCACGAAAATGAGTCTCTTGGGAATCTACCCATGACATTTTGTGGCAGAAGAATTTTTTGATAATGACTGCACTGTTTGAAAATCACATTCGTAATTAATTACAGTAAAAAAAAAAAAAATCCAAGTAAAGTTCTTGTCCAAAATACATAACCTGAATCCATTCATGAGGAAGCATCAGATATGGGGAAGCATCAGATAAACCTAAATCAAGGAACATTTTATGAAACATTGGGACTTTACACTTCAGAATAAATTAGAGTCAGGAAACTTCACAAAGACAGATAAAAGAAATGTTCTAGATTAACATGGACTAAAGACATGACTACTGAATGCTATTCTTGAGCTTGGACTGGAACATGGACTGTTTTTAAAAATTGCTCTATGGGGAGAACCACAATTCAAAAAGATATATGCACCTCAGTGTTCATTGTAGTACTATTTACAACAACCAGGACATGAAAGCAACCTAAATATCCATCAACAAAGAAATAGATAAAGAGGATAAGTTATATATACACAATGGAATACTACTCGGCCGTAAAAGAAGAAAAATGCCATTTGCAGCGAAATGGATGGACCTAGAGATTATCATACTGAGTGAACTCAGACAAAGACAGACAAATATCATATGATATCACATGTGAAATCCAAAAAATGTTATAAATGAACTGATTTACAAAACAGAAACAGACTCACAGGCCTAGAAAACAAACTTATGGTTACCATGCGTTAAGGAGTGGGTAAGGATAAATTGGAAGACTGGGGTTGGCATATACATGATACTATATATATAACAGATACCTAATAAGCACCTACCGTATAGCACAGGGAACTCTACTCAATACTGGGTAATGGCCTATATGGGGAAAGTATCTAAAAAAGAGTGGATATATGTATGTGTGTGTGCTAAGTCACTTTAGTCATGTCCATCTCTTTGAGACCCTATGGACCATAGCCCACCAAGCTCCTTTGTCCATGGGATTCTCCAAGCATGAATACTGGAGTGGGTTGGCATGCCTTCTTCCAGGGGATCTTCCTGACACAGGGATTGAACCTGGGTCTCTTATGTCTCCTGCACTGGCAGGTGAGTTCTTTACCACTAGCGCCACCTGGGAAGACCCAGATATATGTATATTCGCAACTAAATCACTCTCCTGTTCACTTGAAACTAACACAACATTGTAAGTCACTATACTCCAGTAAAATGTTTTTGAATTGCTCTAAAGGACATTATTGAAACAATCAGCAAAGTTTTAATATGGACTCTATACGAGCTAATGGTGGAATATCAATGCTCAATTTCCTGAATTGGATAATTACACTGTGGTTTTTTAAGAGAATTCCATTTACATACTGAAATATTTAGAGATAAAGGGTCATGCTGTCTTGCAAGATAGTCTCAAATGATTCGGTAAATAATAACTATACAAACATACATAGACATTTGGAGGTCTATTAGAGTAGCTAGAGTTACCTTAACTAACATTCTGTCTCACCAATTACTCAATCTTATTTTCTCACCTTCTGAAAAATGTGAATAAATAAATCTAAGTGAAAGTTTGTGCAAGTTCATTATTCTATTTCCATCATTTTTCTGTAGGTTTAGTTTTTTTCATAAATAAAGTTAAAAAAGACACATACACACACCACATCCCTGTTCCATATCAGCAAGTGTTAGAAGCAGAATAGGTCTTTAACATTCTTAAGGTATTAGTCATAAGACTTTCCATGAATTCTTGACTTGGTTAATATCCAGAGAACACAGCATCCCTCATCAAATGCAGTGAAACAAAACTTTTTGAGCAAAAATGCATATGTGACAAGCAGAACAAAGCCACCTTGAGATGTGGCTAGCAATTGCCTGGACTTCCCTAGTAAGAGGCTTGTTGCAATGCTCAAAATCCATGCCCCACCAAAAATAGAAATGACTGTCAGGGTCACTGATGAAGAGTTGGAATGGCAGTTGTTGAATCTTCAAATGCCAAGAATCCACCTTATTTGGAAATCACCAGGGGTTCCTTTCTGAGCTCCAGATATTTGGGATTAGAGTATTTTGTTTGGGAAGTTGGGTGGGTGGTTTGGGAGTCTGAATGAGCTTTTCTGGATGAAGGGGTTGGAATGTTTATGGTGGAGATGGTAAAGAAAGGTCAAGGAATAGTTGGGGATTGATAATTGAAGAGAAAAACTAAATGGAGTTCAGCTACAGTTCAACTCAGCCTCCTCTTCCCGTGTGCAGTCCAGAAGCAGTTGCTCTCCCCGCAGAAAACGAACTGTTATGTGTGTCAGGAACAAAGATGAAATTTATTGCACCAGGTTATCCATTCTATATAAGTTATTGTGACTAAATAAAAAGAAAATGGTGTTTCTAAGCCATATGCTTAGAGAGAGAAATAGTATAGCAGGCAATCTTTATAACAGTTTTTTTTTGTAATGGGATTTTTTTTAATTGATGGTCAGAGGTCAGGTGATCTATTAGGTTTCTGATTAAGTTTTGGATTCCTCCTTCCGTAAGTCATTTTTCTAAAGATATTGTACAACTACTAGTTGACATGTTCCCAGCAGGTTGAAAAACATTTTTAATTTGGGGAAACAGTCATGCCACTGCTTTCAGAACCCACTCTGCTTTCTTTTTGCCTACAGTGTTTAGCTTAAATTCCTTAAAATCCCAAGCAGTCTTTTGAAATCTCACTCTGAAGTATATTTTCAGTCCATACGCTCTCAACTCTGTGACAATCCAATTCTATGACCACACTATAATCACTAGGATATTTAAAGTTCTCCAAACACATCACAATCATATGGCTAGGTCCATGTTGTTGTCTATTTTGTTATCTGGAAATGCTCCTCCTACCATCTCTACCTCATGGACTCTTATCCATCCTTCAAAGCTCAGCTCAAATATAACCTCTTCTGGAAAACAAGGCTCTTCAGTTCAGTTCAGTTCAGTGGCTCAGTCGTGTCCGACTCTTTGAGACCCCATGAATCACAGCACAACAGGCCTCCCTGTCCATCACCATCTCCCGGAGTTCACTTGCAGTAGTTTGAGCATTCTTTGGCATTGCCTTTCTTTGAGATTGGAATGAAAACTGACTCCCTCCTTAATCCCAGGCACAGCGAATCACTTCCTTTCTGTCCTCCAATGGTACCTTGTCAATCCTCTGTCACAGTCATTCACACAGTCTTCTAGAATTAATTTTCCAACTGGATTTTTAACAATTTGGGGATAGAGACTGTGTTTTATACTTCTGCATGCTCTATATCCAGAACAATCAATGCTACATAGTAGGTATTCAAAAATGTTTGTTGACAAAGGACTCAATTATGACAAAATCAATGGTTGGAAAAATTGCAACTATGTGCACTGTCTTGCCTACAAGCTAACCACTCAAAATGTATGAACACAGCATAGTAACAGCTTCTGGTCACTGAGTGCCTATTTTCTGCTGCCACAATGCAGATTATCTCACATCAGTTCTACTACATGATTATTGTTATGTTCATTTTACCAATAATAAACTAAGTTATGTAGGAATCTTTTGTAACTGGGGCCCTCTGCTTTGTGTCCCTTTAAAGGAAAGATGTTCAAGCTGGTTTTAGAAAAGGCAGAAGAACCAGAGATCAAATTCCCAACATCCGCTGCATCATGGAAAAAGCAAGAGAGTTCCAGAAAAATGTCTATTTCTGCTTTACTGACTATGCCAAAGCCTTTGACTGTGTGGATCACAAGAAACTGTGGAAAATTCTGAAAGAGATGGGAATCCCAGACCACCTGACCTGCCTCTTGAGAAATCTGTATGCAGGTCAGGAAGCAACAGTTAGAACTGGACATGGAACAACAGACATGGTTCCAAATAGGAAAAGGAGTATGTCAAGGCTGTATATTGTCACCCTGCTTATTTAACATATGTAGAGTACATCATGAGAAATGCTGGGCTGGAAGAAGCACAAGCTGGAATGAAGATTGCTGGGAGAAATATCAGTAACCTCAGATATGCAGATGACACCACCCTCATGGCAGAAAGTGAAGAGGAACTAAAAAGCCTCTTGATGCAAGTGAAAGAGGAGAGTGAAAAAGTTGGCTTAAAGCTGAACATTCAGAAAACGAAGATCATGGCATCTGGTCCCATCACTTCATGGCAAATAGATGGGGAAACAGTGGAAACAGTGTCAGACTTTATTTTTGGGGGCTCCAAAATCACTGAATATGGTGANACACAAAATGGGTGGAACAGTGTGGGGAATGTAGGGCTTCCCTAGTGGCTCAGAGGGTAAAGTGTCTGTCTGCAATGCAGGAGACCTGGGTTCAATCCCCGAGATGGGAAGATCCCCTGAAGAAGGAAATGGCAACCCACTCCAGTATTCTTGCCTGGAAAATTCCAAGGACGGAGGGGCCTGGTAGGCTACAGTCCATGGGATCACAAAGAGTCGCACATGAAGATGTGTATAAGAGACAGAATCTAGATAGCATATTAAAAAGCAGAGACATTACTTTGCCAACAAAGGTCCGCCTAGTCAAGGCTATGGTTTTTCCAGTGGTCATATATGGATGTGAGAGTTGGACTGTGAAGAAGGCTGAGCACTGAAGAATTGATGCTTTTGAACTGTTGTGTTGGAGAAGACCCTTGAGAGTCCCTTGGACTGCAAGGAGATCCAACCAGTCCATCCTAAAGGAGATCAGTCCTGGGTGTCCATTTGAAGGACTGATGCTGAAGCTGAAACTCCAGTACTTTGGCCACCTCATAGGAAGAGTTGACTCATTGGAAAAGACTCTGATGCTGGAAAGGATTGGGGGCAGGAAGAGAAGGGGACGACAGAGGATGAGATGGCTGGATGGCATCACTGACTCGATGGACATGAGTTTGAGTGAACTCCAGGAGTTGGTGATAGACAGGCAGGCCTGGTGTGCTGCGATTCATGGGATCTCAAAGAGTCGGACACGACTGAGCAACTGAACTGAACTGAAAGGAAGGATATCCATTCCTCAACATCTTGGAGGCAAGATGGATGGAGTAAGGAGGAAATCTGGAATCCGGACCCTCTCAACCTATTCCAATAGCTCTCCCTAGCATCTTCCTGGTGACCAGTGGCCACCATTGGACACTAAACATAGCTTTGACATCAAGTCATAATGGTACTCTGCATTCTCCTGATAATATTAGTTCTTGGAATCACACTTTTTTCACATTCTGAGCCTCTGAGTTGTCCCGATTTAGCAGCAACATAACTGGAACATGCTATAGGCCATTCTCAAAACTCAGGTGTAAAGTCTGTGGTCTACAAGTGCCTTTCCAGTAATGCAGCCTTTCCTGCTGAGCTTATTGGGACCTCAATACAAATTTCTAGGAAACATTTTGGCTCCCATTCATCACTCCTTCTCCATTATCCTTGATGCCATTAGCTCTACTTGCCATCCCCTAATGGTGCACTGCTATTTGGTAGTTAGAAATTTATTCTTACTAACTGTATGCCATCTATATTCTTTCTCCAAGAAAATGGCAGGGCCCTTTTTAGTGGTATCATTTGTTAGTCAGTTTCACACAAGTGAAAATTGCTTGGAATTTGCCAATTCACTTTGCAATGTGGGTATTCAGAATGAAAAAGAAAAGGCATAAATAGAAAACAACTGAGCTCCCCATCTTTTAAAATATGTACATATCTGAATAACAGCTAAATAATCTAACCTTAGCTTGGTGATTTTTTTTTCCTGCAGAAGGTTAACTTGCTTAAAAAAAAAAAAAAAAAGGAAAAGCGTAAATCACAGAAAACAAACCAAGCATTTACTTTAACCAATTCCCTTTTCTTTTAGTTCAGCAGTTCACAGATTTGCCCCCTAATCCTGCAATGAAAAGTTTCTTACAAAAATATTTATTTATTTGGCTGCACTGGGTCTTAGTTGCAGAATGCAGGATCTTTGATCTTCACTGTGGGATACAAGATTTTTAGTTGTGGCATGCAAACTTGTAGTTGCAGCATGAGGGATCTAGTTCTCTGACCAGGGATTGAACCTGTGTCCCTTGCGATGGGAATACAGAGTCTTAGCGACTGGACCACCAGAGGAGTCTCCAATGAAAAGGTTTTAAGTGACATATACAAGAGCTAATCTCCTGGAAACCCCAGCCTACCACAGCCTGAGGGACTTGGACTCATTTTGGAAAGAGTCCTCCTCTCTGGGTGCCAAGAGGCAGGAAGAAGTGGTATCCACTTCATTATCTACTTTTAAACACAAAAATTCTATAGATTTGTATAGACATTTTGGCAAAGAAGATAAATGAATAGCCAGTAAGCACATGAAAAGATGCTCAACAGCATTAGTCATCAGAGAAATACAAATAATCACCATAATGAAATGCCATTTCACATCCACCTAAATGATAATTAAAAAAAAAAAAAAACCGGACAATAGCGAGCACTGGTAAGGATGTGGAGAAACTGGAGCTCTCATTACAATGCTGGTGAGAATGTAAAATGGTACAGCCAAATTTGGAAAATAGTTTGGCAACTCTTTAAACTTGAAACCTAAATTTACCTTATGACCCAGCAATTCCACTCCCAGGTATCTATCTACTCAGGGAAAAAAAAAAAAAAAAACATGTATCCACACAAAGATTCACAAAAAGCCACTCCATTTATAGACAATGTCCAGAAAAGTCAACCCTACAGGGGCAGGAAGTAGACTAGTGGCTGCCTGAGGCTAGAAATGGGAAGACAGATCAACTATAAATAAGCAATGAAGGATCTTACGGGGTTGCTAGGAATGTCTGAAACTGGACCATGCTTGTAAATCAACAATACTTAAATACAAATAAAATTTATAAAAAGAAAAAAACTGGACTACAGTGATGGTTGCACGACTCAGTAAGTTTTGACAATTTTCTTGATTACTATTATTACTTTTTTGGTTGTGCTCAGTCTTCATTGCTGTGTGCAGGCTTTCTCTGTTGTAATGGGTGGGCTCACTACTCTTCGTTGTGGTGCAGGGGCATCTCATTGTGGTGGCTTCTCCCCTTGCAGAGCACAGGCTCTAGGCTCACGGGCGTCAGCAGTTGGAACACTTGGGCTCAGTAGTTGTGGCTCGCAGGCCCTAGAGTGTGTGGGCTCCAGTAGTTGCTGTGCACAGGCTTTAACTGTTCTGCAGCAAGTGGAATCCTCCCCGACCAGGGATTGAATCCGCATCCCCTGCATTGGCAGGCAGACTCCCATCCACTGCACCACCAGGAAAGTCCAGTAAATGCACTAAAAGGTCATTAAATTGTACACAAAATGGGTGGAACAGTGTGGGGAATGTAGGGCTTCCCTAGTGGCTCAGAGGGTAAAGTGTCTGTCTGCAATGCAGGAGACCTGGGTTCAATCCCCGAGATGGGAAGATCCCCTGAAGAAGGAAATGGCAACCCACTCCAGTATTCTTGCCTGGAAAATTCCAAGGACGGAGGGGCCTGGTAGGCTACAGTCCATGGGATCACAAAGAGTCGCACATGACTGAGCAACTTCACTTCATATACTGATATATCATAACTAGACTTATGATCAGTCTGAAATGTATAGAAATATCGAATGACTATGTGTGGAATAGGAACTAACATAGAGTAGATCAATTATACTTCAAAAGCAAACAAACTCATAGAAAAAGAGATCAGATTTGTGGTTACCAGAGGAGAGGGATAGGGTGAGGAGAAATGGATGGAGGCAGTCAAAAGGCACAAACTTCCAGTTATAAGTAAGTACTAGGGATGTAACGTATTAATACAATTTGAAAAACAAAATTAACACTCCTATATGTCATATATGAAAGTTTTAAGAGAGTAAATCCTAAGCGTTCTCACCACAAGGAAAAAATTTTTTTCTTTCTTTAATGTCACATCTGTATAAGATGATGGATGTTCACTAAACTTGCAATAATCATTCCATAACATATGTATGTTAAATCATTACGTTGTACACCTTAAACTTATACAGTGTTGTATATCAATTTTATATAAGTAAAACTGGAAGAAAAAATATTCTAATGTTAAAATATATGTATATTATTGATGATCTGGAGGGATGATGTGGGGTGGGAGGTGGGAGGGGGGTTCATGTTTGGGAGTTCGTGTAAAAAAATAAATAAATACAAAAAAAATAAAAATAAAAATAAAATAAAATAAAATATATGTATATTATGGTATGTAACGTATACCTCAATACCATTGTTTAAAAAAAATAAATAAAAATTGTTAAACAGTTACATTTTATACACCAACCCCTCCTTTCTCTAGCTCAGCTGATTGGGGTGCCTTTGTGGTCTTAAGCCCTATGAAGCCTCTACAGGTCAATCAGTTCACTGAAGGGATGACAAGGGTACCTTCAACTGCACTAGCCAGGTTTCTATTAATACTACTCTTAAACCTGAATGGACATTGTGCAGAGATGCTGGGCCATCCAGGGGACAATTCCAACCAAATGCCTGCTGAATCCAACCACAGCAGATGGATCTTACACACTTCTGGGTTGTGCCAAGACAGTCACCCTGGGGGTAAGGATGGGGTTCAAGTGGGAAGAAGGGTTCTTTTGGTCTCAAGCAGTTGGCATTCTGTTTTGATTTCAGGAGTACTGATTCCCTGAGAGCGGCTTCCCTTGTAGCTCAGTCGGTAAAGAATCTGCCTGCAGTGCAGGAGACCCAGGTTCATTCCAATCTCCTTTCCCCCATAATCCCAGTTTGCTCTGTTTTCTTTCTTAAACCAAAAATACTTTCGGAGTAGTCACAGTGTATACCAAGCCCTGAATTTATTATTATTATTATTATTTATGACATTATTATTAGTAGACAAACATACAGCACTTATTCAATGCCAGAAACTCTTCTAAGGGCTTTACAAATGTTAACTCATGTAATCCTTATAAACATATGAGATTGGTATACTGTTACTATCCCCATTTTAACAGATGAGGAAGGAGTAACTTGTCCACGCTAACAATTGCAGAGCTGGGATGTGAAGCCAGGCTGTGCTCTAGAGTGTGCTCTTAACTGGTACACAGCAAAGCATCATTATGTTTAATTCTGCAAATTACTTTGTGAAGTTAGTGCTTCCATCTCCACTTAAGAACAAAGAAACAGCTAGGATTGAACCTAGATTTCTTCAGTTGAAGGCTTTTATTCCATTATACTATAACTGCCTCTTCTCACGTTCTTCTTCTATACCAGTGTTTCTCACTCTTACCTGTGCATCAGATTCCCCAGAGAAATCCCCAGCATTCTGGGCCCCTAGCCTTAGAGTCTCTGATTCAGCAGCTCTCGGTCAGGGCCTGAGAATCCACAGTGCTAACAGCTTCCCAGGTGACACTGATGCTTGTGGCCTGGGGACCATACTTAGAGAGACTCTGCTGTCCATCAATCCACTCCAACTAACCCCACCCCAAGAATATCACTGTAAAGTGATATTAAAATCAGAAAACAAGTTTATATTATTAAATCAGTTATGGGCTGTTCAGGCTAACACCTGGGGTGGAAAATATTGGGCCCACATATTTTTTGTTCTGCTGCCTTCAATTTTAGGTAGGGATGGATCATCCCCAAAGACTCCTATGCATGTTCAAGCCTGAGACACCTTGCTCTAGTTCACCTCTGAGAGCCTAGATTTCCTTTTGGAAATCTAAATTTCCATTTGGCTTCCACTCACTATTGTACACTTAATAAAACTCAAACCACCTGAATTTTTATCAACTCCTATGAGGCTTAATGCACAGTTGCCAGAGATCTGGGATCACAGAGGACTAGGTGAAATCTCTTTCTATTGGCACTTGAGACTAAGTCGTCATGCATAAATACGGTGGTGACATGTGTCTACCTCAAAGTTTTAGTGTGTGGTGATTTGAAGCTTGTAGAAGTGTCCAGCACATATAGGCACTCAGAAAGGGTTATGATGTTAAAATCTATGAGCTAAGAAATTGGGGGATTTTTTATGAGAAAGAAATGAGAAATGAGACCCCAAACAACAGTGGCCTAAACACAACAGAAGTTTACTTCTGACTCACAAGGAAGTCCAAACTGGTGTGGTAGCGCTACTTAACGAAGTCATCAAGGGCCCAGGCTTCGTCCCTCTTTCTGTTCCATTGCCAAGATGGTTCCTGACCAGATTTACTTCCCAGCAAGTGGGAAGAGGGACATGTCACTTCTGCTTATATCCCACTGGCCAGAACTTGGTCATATGGCCACACCTAGTTTTATGGAAGCCTGGGAAAGGAACCTTACTAAAAATCAAGAGTTTCACAACAAAGGAAACTATAAGCAAGGTGAAAAGACAGCCTTCTGAATGGGAGAAAATAA
>SJYX01002220.1:27858-86838 GCA_006410675.1 Oreotragus oreotragus | reverse complement strand
AAAAAAAAAAAAAAAACATGTATCCACACAAAGATTCACAAAAAGCCACTCCATTTATAGACAATGTCCAGAAAAGTCAACCCTACAGGGGCAGGAAGTAGACTAGTGGCTGCCTGAGGCTAGAAATGGGAAGACAGATCAACTATAAATAAGCAATGAAGGATCTTACGGGGTTGCTAGGAATGTCTGAAACTGGACCATGCTTGTAAATCAACAATACTTAAATACAAATAAAATTTATAAAAAGAAAAAAACTGGACTACAGTGATGGTTGCACGACTCAGTAAGTTTTGAAAATTTTCTTGATTACTATTATTACTTTTTTGGTTGTGCTCAGTCTTCATTGCTGTGTGCAGGCTTTCTCTGTTGTAATGGGTGGGCTCACTACTCTTCGTTGTGGTGCAGGGGCATCTCATTGTGGTGGCTTCTCCCCTTGCAGAGCACAGGCTCTAGGCTCACGGGCGTCAGCAGTTGGAACACTTGGGCTCAGTAGTTGTGGCTCGCAGGCCCTAGAGTGTGTGGGCTCCAGTAGTTGCTGTGCACAGGCTTTAACTGTTCTGCAGCAAGTGGAATCCTCCCCGACCAGGGATTGAATCCGCATCCCCTGCATTGGCAGGCAGACTCCCATCCACTGCACCACCAGGAAAGTCCAGTAAATGCACTAAAAGGTCATTAAATTGTACACAAAATGGGTGGAACAGTGTGGGGAATGTAGGGCTTCCCTAGTGGCTCAGAGGGTAAAGTGTCTGTCTGCAATGCAGGAGACCTGGGTTCAATCCCCGAGATGGGAAGATCCCCTGAAGAAGGAAATGGCAACCCACTCCAGTATTCTTGCCTGGAAAATTCCAAGGACGGAGGGGCCTGGTAGGCTACAGTCCATGGGATCACAAAGAGTCGCACATGACTGAGCAACTTCACTTCATATACTGATATATCATAACTAGACTTATGATCAGTCTGAAATGTATAGAAATATCGAATGACTATGTGTGGAATAGGAACTAACATAGAGTAGATCAATTATACTTCAAAAGCAAACAAACTCATAGAAAAAGAGATCAGATTTGTGGTTACCAGAGGAGAGGGATAGGGTGAGGAGAAATGGATGGAGGCAGTCAAAAGGCACAAACTTCCAGTTATAAGTAAGTACTAGGGATGTAACGTATTAATACAATTTGAAAAACAAAATTAACACTCCTATATGTCATATATGAAAGTTTTAAGAGAGTAAATCCTAAGCGTTCTCACCACAAGGAAAAAATTTTTTTCTTTCTTTAATGTCACATCTGTATAAGATGATGGATGTTCACTAAACTTGCAATAATCATTCCATAACATATGTATGTTAAATCATTACGTTGTACACCTTAAACTTATACAGTGTTGTATATCAATTTTATATAAGTAAAACTGGAAGAAAAAATATTCTAATGTTAAAATATATGTATATTATTGATGATCTGGAGGGATGATGTGGGGTGGGAGGTGGGAGGGGGGTTCATGTTTGGGAGTTCGTGTAAAAAAATAAATAAATACAAAAAAAATAAAAATAAAAATAAAATAAAATAAAATATATGTATATTATGGTATGTAACGTATACCTCAATACCATTGTTTAAAAAAAATAAATAAAAATTGTTAAACAGTTACATTTTATACACCAACCCCTCCTTTCTCTAGCTCAGCTGATTGGGGTGCCTTTGTGGTCTTAAGCCCTATGAAGCCTCTACAGGTCAATCAGTTCACTGAAGGGATGACAAGGGTACCTTCAACTGCACTAGCCAGGTTTCTATTAATACTACTCTTAAACCTGAATGGACATTGTGCAGAGATGCTGGGCCATCCAGGGGACAATTCCAACCAAATGCCTGCTGAATCCAACCACAGCAGATGGATCTTACACACTTCTGGGTTGTGCCAAGACAGTCACCCTGGGGGTAAGGATGGGGTTCAAGTGGGAAGAAGGGTTCTTTTGGTCTCAAGCAGTTGGCATTCTGTTTTGATTTCAGGAGTACTGATTCCCTGAGAGCGGCTTCCCTTGTAGCTCAGTCGGTAAAGAATCTGCCTGCAGTGCAGGAGACCCAGGTTCATTCCAATCTCCTTTCCCCCATAATCCCAGTTTGCTCTGTTTTCTTTCTTAAACCAAAAATACTTTCGGAGTAGTCACAGTGTATACCAAGCCCTGAATTTATTATTATTATTTATGACATTATTATTAGTAGACAAACATACAGCACTTATTCAATGCCAGAAACTCTTCTAAGGGCTTTACAAATGTTAACTCATGTAATCCTTATAAACATATGAGATTGGTATACTGTTACTATCCCCATTTTAACAGATGAGGAAGGAGTAACTTGTCCACGCTAACAATTGCAGAGCTGGGATGTGAAGCCAGGCTGTGCTCTAGAGTGTGCTCTTAACTGGTACACAGCAAAGCATCATTATGTTTAATTCTGCAAATTACTTTGTGAAGTTAGTGCTTCCATCTCCACTTAAGAACAAAGAAACAGCTAGGATTGAACCTAGATTTCTTCAGTTGAAGGCTTTTATTCCATTATACTATAACTGCCTCTTCTCACGTTCTTCTTCTATACCAGTGTTTCTCACTCTTACCTGTGCATCAGATTCCCCAGAGAAATCCCCAGCATTCTGGGCCCCTAGCCTTAGAGTCTCTGATTCAGCAGCTCTCGGTCAGGGCCTGAGAATCCACAGTGCTAACAGCTTCCCAGGTGACACTGATGCTTGTGGCCTGGGGACCATACTTAGAGAGACTCTGCTGTCCATCAATCCACTCCAACTAACCCCACCCCAAGAATATCACTGTAAAGTGATATTAAAATCAGAAAACAAGTTTATATTATTAAATCAGTTATGGGCTGTTCAGGCTAACACCTGGGGTGGAAAATATTGGGCCCACATATTTTTTGTTCTGCTGCCTTCAATTTTAGGTAGGGATGGATCATCCCCAAAGACTCCTATGCATGTTCAAGCCTGAGACACCTTGCTCTAGTTCACCTCTGAGAGCCTAGATTTCCTTTTGGAAATCTAAATTTCCATTTGGCTTCCACTCACTATTGTACACTTAATAAGACTCAAACCACCTGAATTTTTATCAACTCCTATGAGGCTTAATGCACAGTTGCCAGAGATCTGGGATCACAGAGGACTAGGTGAAATCTCTTTCTATTGGCACTTGAGACTAAGTCGTCATGCATAAATACGGTGGTGACATGTGTCTACCTCAAAGCTTTAGTGTGTGGTGATTTGAAGCTTGTAGAAGTGTCCAGCACATATAGGCACTCAGAAAGGGTTATGATGTTAAAATCTATGAGCTAAGAAATTGGGGGATTTTTTATGAGAAAGAAATGAGAAATGAGACCCCAAACAACAGTGGCCTAAACACAACAGAAGTTTACTTCTGACTCACAAGGAAGTCCAAACTGGTGTGGTAGCGCTACTTAACGAAGTCATCAAGGGCCCAGGCTTCGTCCCTCTTTCTGTTCCATTGCCAAGATGGTTCCTGACCAGATTTACTTCCCAGCAAGTGGGAAGAGGGACATGTCACTTCTGCTTATATCCCACTGGCCAGAACTTGGTCATATGGCCACACCTAGTTTTATGGAAGCCTGGGAAAGGAACCTTACTAAAAATCAAGAGTTTCACAACAAAGGAAACTATAAGCAAGGTGAAAAGACAGCCTTCNATCAGCAGATGAATGGATAAGAAAGCTGTGGTACATATACAATGGAGTATTACTCAGCCATTAAAAAGAATATATTTGAATCAGTTCTAATAAGATGGATGAAACTGGAGCCTATTATACAGAGTGAAATAAGCCAGAAAGGAAAATACCAATACAGTATACTAACACATATATATGGAATTTAGAAAGATGGTAATGAGGACCCTGCATGCAAGACAGCAAAAGAGACGCAGATGTGTAGAGTGGACATTTGGACTCTGAGGGAGAGGGAGAGGGTGGGATGATTTGGGAGAATAGCATTGAAATATGTATATTATCATATGTGAAACAGATCGCCAGTCCAGGTTTGATGCATGAGACAGGGTGCTCAGGGCTGGTGCACTGGGGTGACCCAGAGGGATGGGATGGGGAGGGAGGTAGAACGGAGGGTCACAATGGGGAACACATGTGCACCCATGGCTGATTCATGTGAATGTATGGCAAAAACCACTACAATATTGTAAAGTAATTAGCCTCCGATTTAAATAAATAAATCTAAAAAAATAAAAATGAAAATCAAGAGCTTTCATATCATAAAAGAAAGGGAGAGTGAGTACTGGGGGACAAATTTGCATTTTATTTCTCAATTTGATCTAGATAGGCTAGATGCCAGGTAAGAAAGTGAATAGACTGGGAGGAGGACAAATGCAAGTAAGGAAGAGTACTAGTCCCAGCAGGCAATGAATTCTGAGCAGGGTTCAGCATGTTGTGAGCAGAAAGCAAGGCAGAAAGTCAGATGAAAGACATCAGGGCAAGGCTGGTTGCCACTCAGCCACAGAGCACTCACAGACACACCCTCAAGTATCTTCTGGCCTTGATGGGCTGAGCCAGCCAGTGGGAGGCAAACTATCGGGAAGAGGAAGGCAAGGGAAGGCTTGATGCGGACAAGGTCCTGACCTTCCCAGGATCCAGGTCTCAACCACCACCCTATCCTGTCACCATCTCTGGCCTGAACTTCAGCAATGAGACTCCAAACTTGTCTCCGGCCCCTGCTGTGGGTTTTCAAACAGTTCTAATAAGTCCTCTTTTGCTTCAGTGAAAAGACCTGGAAATCAGTGTTGGCGATTCCAGGTTTGTCCCAAAGACCTTGCCTCTCACGTTCAAACTCTTTTCTCCTCATTTGTGCTTATCTAGGGTGTAATGCGGAGAAGACAATGGCACCCCACTCCAGTACTCTTGCCTGGAAAATCCCATAGGCACAGGAGCCTGGTAGGCTGCAGTCCATAGGGTCGCTAAGAGTCAGACACTACTGAGCGACTTCACTTTCACTTTTCATTTTCATGCGTTGGAGAAGGAAATGGCACCCCACTCCAGTGTTCTTGCCTGGAGAATCCCAGGTACAGGGGAGCCTGGTGGGCTGCCATCTATGGGGTTGCACAGAGTCAGACACGACTGAAGCGACTTAGCAGCAGCAGCAGCAGCAGCAGCCAAGTAGAATGAGGCACAATAGTGGCTTGCAACCCAGGTGAGTGCTGTCAGGTGCACTAGCTTTCAGTAAGGAAGCATAATGGTTTTGTAGTCTTGTAGAAAAGTAACACTATACTTCTGTAAGATGTAACCTCTGGAGGAAAGTGGGTGAAGNCAGCAGCAGCAGCAGCAGCAGCCAAGTAGAATGAGGCACAATAGTGGCTTGCAACCCAGGTGAGTGCTGTCAGGTGCACTAGCTTTCAGTAAGGAAGCATAATGGTTTTGTAGTCTTGTAGAAAAGTAACACTATACTTCTGTAAGATGTAACCTCTGGAGGAAAGTGGGTGAAGGGTCTAATCAGACCTTTCTATTGTATCTTTGCAACTTCCTGTAAATCTATAATTATTTTCAGACAAAAAGTTTGTGAAAAAGCAAAAGAGGACGGGGGAGAGAGGAAATGTCATATAAATTGCCTGGGGGATTTATTAAGATGCAGATTCAGTAGGGCTTGTGCAGGGCCTGAGAGTGTGTTTTTTAACAAGCTCCCCCAACCCAGGGATCAAACCCAGGTCTCCCACATTGCAGGTGGATTCTTTACCAAGCTGAACCACAAGGGAAGCCCAAGAATACTGGAGTGGGTAGCCTATTCCTTTTCCAGTGGATCTTCCCGACCCGGGAATTGAACTGGGGTCTCCTGCATTGCAGGCATATTCTTTACCAACTGAGCTATCAGGGAAGCTCAACAAGCTCCCAGGGGATGCCAAAGCTGTTCAAAGACCTTCCTTTGGGCGTCAAGGTCATAGAATAGGCTTTTTTCTAATGAAATGTTTCTGTCAGCCAAAAATTAACATGCTTTTAAAATATGTGTGTGTGTGTGTGTGTGTGTGTGTGTGTGTGTGTATATGTATAGGTCAATTCCATACCATTTCCAAAATTCCTGACTGGGCACAGTTACTGTATAAAACACATCCTATCGCCTCTGGTTTATCTCCATCAAGTGTAACATCGATGGTTCTTTCACACTCCCGCTGAAGTCTTACAACGGGGTTAGGTACTTCCCAGCTCTGAGTCCCTCTGCCTGAGGCAAAAGTGGCCCAGACCCCTTCATGACTATTTAGGCCCAATAGAAAGTTATCTTGACAGTTCCTTGGGCCTTGGCCATAGGAATAAGGGTCTGCCTTTCAGGAGCCTAAGCCCTTGTGACCTAAAATTTTATTCCTTTGGGAGCATATTCCTTTGGGAAAAGGGCTGTACCCTTCTGTCCTGCATTAACTGAGGTGCTAGCCATGTGACTGGCGCAGGCCAGACTCCTACCATCACAGACAACATGGGGAGCAGGCAGAATCTGGGAGGAAGCTTCGGGAAAGATTAGGACTGGCTTCAAGCTTCAGGTGTGGAAAACTCAAAAACACGTGAAAAGGGCCCAGAAAAGGGATTACAAACTGCCTTTGACTGGTCTTTATCTACAAGAAGGAGATTGGGTGTCTTGGATGTAACAAGCCAAAGAGAGAAGAGACACTCACTGCCTTTCAAATGTTCTGTCTTCTTCCTAAATTTTATATGAGCTCAAATCTGCATTCACTGCCCCAGAGGAAACTATTCCTGTGACAATTTGCTACTGACATAAAGTTTAGAATTAACAATAATCTCAGTCCCCTATGTATCCATCAACGGGTGAATGAATAAAGAAGATGGGGTATCCCAACTGTAAAATTAGTAAGTCCTGAAAGACGTAATGTACAACATGGGTTCTAGAATTAATAATATTGTATACTTGAAAGTGGCTAAGAGAGTAGATCTTAAGCATATTCATTACAAGGAAAAAAATTCTGTAACTGTGTATGGTGATGAATGTTAACTAGACTTGTGATCATTTCAAAAATACACAAATATTGAATCTTTATATTGTACAACTGAGACTAATATAATGTTATATGTCAACTATATCTAGATTTTTAAAGATATAAAGAAGTAAATGAAAAATGTATGTGGCATGCCTGGCACATATTTTTTAATTGAACTATTATTGATTTACAATGTTTATGAGTTTCAGGTATAGCAAAGTGATTCGGTTATATACATATATTCTTTTTCACATTCTTTTCCATTACAGGTTATTACCAGACTTTGCACATATTTTAGGTGTACAGCTCAGTGGATTTTAGTATACTGGCATATTTTTAATGGTAAGAAATATTAGCTATTGTTGTTATTATGATTGGTGTCACATAATCATCTGTCACCTTCCTAGCTTGTCCTTATTCATCTCTGAATCCTAACACCTAGTGCTGTCCCTTCCATATCAGAGGTGCTAAATAAAATGATCTTCATAATCAACCAAAAGATGTGCTACACACACACACACATGAATATTATTCAGCCATGAGAAAGAAGGAAATCCTACCATTTGTGACAACATGGATGGACCCTGAAGGCATTATGCTAAGTGAAATAAGTCAGACAAAGACAAATATTGCAAGCTAGCACTTACATTTGGAATCTAAAAAAAGTCAAACTCACAGAAACAGAGAGTAAAAAAGTTTCCAGGCATGGAGGAAATAGGGAGAGGCTGCCGTCTATGGGGCTGCACAGAGTCGGACACAGCTGAAGCGACTTAGCAGCAGCAGCAGCAGCAGTAAAGAAGTACAAAGTTTCAGCTATAAGATGAATAAGGTCTGAGAATCTAATGTAAAGGATGGTGATTATAGTTGATAACAGTTTATTGTATAATTGAAATTTGCTAAGTGAATAGAACTTAAGTGTCCTCACACATACACACAAAACCCACTCAAAAAGATAAATATGTGAGGTGTTAATTACCTAGATGGGGAAGCCCTTCCACAACATACACATATGTCAGATCATCACAATGTACACTTTATTTATTTTTAGTACTTACTTTTGCTTATTTATTTATTGGCTGTGCCAGGTCTCAGCGGCAGCATGTGGACTCTTAGTTGCTGCATGTGGGATCTAGTTCCATGACCAGGGATCGAACCTGAGCCCCCTGCATTAGGAACGTGGAGTCTTAGCCACTGGACCACCAGGGAAGTCCATCATAATGGACTTAAAATATCTTACAATTTTGTCAATTATACCTCAATAAAGCTGAAAAAAATCTCAGCTCATACTTGAATATTCTAAAGGTGCAAAATAAAATCCACAGCAACTATTTTAAACTCTAGAGACTAAAAGAGAAAGTTTAAAAGTAATCTTTCAGCAATCAGTTCAGTTCAGTCACTCAGTCAGGTCCAACTCTTTGTGAGCACATGGACTGCAGCATGCCAGGCCTCCCTGTCCATCACCAATTTCCGGAGTTTACTCAAACTCGTGTCCATTGAGTCAGTGATGCCATCCAACCATCTCATTCTCTGTTGTCCCCTTCTCCTCCTGCCCTCAATCTTTCCCAGCATCAGGGTCTTTTCCAATGAGTCAGCTCTTTGCATCAGGTGGCCAAAGTATTGGAGTTTCAGCTTCAACATCAGTCCCTCCAATGAACACCCAGGGCTGATCTCCTTCAGAATGGACTGGTTGGATCTCCTTGCAGTCCAAGGGACCCTCAAGAGTCTTCTCCAACACCACAGTTCAAAAGCAACAATTCTTTGGTGCTCAGCTTTCTTTATAGTCCAATTCTCACATCCATATATGACTACTGGAAAAACCAGCAATTATAAACCCCAAATTTATTTTCATACAAATATATTAAAAAAACATGTGTAATTATTCATAACCTCTCTTTTTACCCCCTCATCTGGAAGAAAGGATCTGAAATTAAAATGCAACTTAAAAGCTTTTTTTAATTTATTTTTTTAATTGGAGGACAATCACTTCACAACACTGTGGTGGCCCCTGCCACACATCGACATAGACCAGCCATGTGTACACATGTGTCCCACCATCTTGAACACCCTTCCCACCTCCCTCCTCACCCCATCCCTCTGGGTTGTCCCAGAGCACCAACTTTGAGTGCCCCGCTTCATGCATCGAACTTGCACTGGTCATCTATTGTACATATAGAAATATACATGTTTCAATGCAAAAACTTACAAGCTTTTGAGAATCAGATCTCCCACAACTCCAAGACATCAGTGGACACTTACCAGTGACACAAAGAAATGATCCTACATATGAAACAAATCACTGGCAGGCCTTGTCCTCAAAATCTCGAGCAGGAAAACCAATTCTGAAAGTTTGGGGATGAAAATGAGAAAACAGAAAGAAAGCACACAGAATAGTGATGATCCAGGGTCAGTTCAGATGAGCGGTTTAGTTGGGGTTAATGAATAAAAATCATACAGGTGCCCAAATATGCTACATTAGCAAGGATTTGAAATGGGGAAAATAGAGCTCTCAGAAAATTCCCACATAAGACACCACATCTCCCCAAATACTCCAAGTAAAATTTAAAACTTCAACCAGAGAATAGCTTAATACTGAAACATCGGCTGAGTGAGGACATTTAGGCAGCAATGAACTTGAGTCTGAGAGGCCTAGGCTGGCCACATAACTCTGTTTACACTTTCCCACATCGCACCACACTGTGGATTATGATTAAACTCCAGGTCACAGGGCGGGGGTGGGGGGGTGTGTTGGGAGGGAGCACAACTTCCCCCTCCCATTGCTTCAATACAAGTGAAGGCCCCCAACACACAAAGCCAAGCATGGGGCAAGCCCGTGCTGAATTTCCCCGCAGCTCCTCTCCAATGGGGCTTCCCTGGTGAGTCAGACAGTAAAGAATCTGCCTATGTATGCCAAAACCGTTACAGTACTGTAAAGTAAAACAAAATAAAGTAAATAAATAAACAAAAGAATCTGCCTACAATGCAGGAGACACGGGTTCAATGCCTGGGTTGGGAAGATCCCCTGGAGAAGGGAATGGCTACCCACTCTAGTATTCTTGCCTGGAGAATCACATGGACGGAGGAGTCTGGCGGACTACTCATTTCACAACAAATCACAAGAAATGCTGTAATGGAAATACAGCTTCTTTATCCTTGCTGGTTCTCAGCTTTTACAAAAACTTGCTTATAGTGGAGTATAAGTTAACCCAAGAAATTTAAATCTGATATAGCTCAGACCTCCAACCCAAGAGAACAGTGATCAGGGAGAGGTTGCCCTATCTTGTCAGAGCTCTGGGAGGGTAAACTAAATGCAGCCAGCCTCCTGCCTCCTCCTGGTCCTCTGGCAGCCACACACTGATGCTGAAGCCAAGGAATTCTGACTGCACTCCTGTCTCCCCACTGCTGCCAGGTTTCAAAGCTGCTGAAATCAGAATGGCTCTTTGGAATTGCTAATACCGAACTTTTTACTTCACAGAAAGATAGAATTCAGAGCTCACCATGGGCAAAATTGCCAACTACACAGAATTTGTCTCTTTGAACCCATCTCCCTCTTTCCCAGATAACATTTGGTTTTTAAAAGCTGCTTCCCAGGCCTCACTGGTCCCCCCAGGCCTCTCCTCACACCAGGAGAGGGCTACCTCCTCAGCCTCTGTGTGGGGCCAGCTCATTGCTGTGAGCCCTGTGCTTTCTATTCTGCAGGGAAGCTCCGCTGAGAGGAAATACAGTCGATATACTTTCTCAAACGGGCAGCAGCTCTCTGAAATGAAATCCTCCTGTGTCATCAAGTGAATATGTTCATTCATAGATGAAAGCCCCAGAATGTAAAGGCGAAATAAAGTTTGCCTAATAGGAGAATGGATACACTTTGTGGGATGCAAAATATTTCATCAGTCCCAGGAGCTGTTCTAAAGAGATACCAGCAAAAGGGAAAATCTCCTCGGTAGATAACAGCGCAGGCTGCTACTGCGGCAGCTTCTCTTCCCCTTCCCCTTTACAGGGTCGTGGAGGAACAAAGAATCCCACTCGAGTCTACTTAAGAATGAGGAAATGGTCAAACCTTTAACTGAAGCATATTGGCTCCAGCCCTGGAGCCACAGACTTGCTCCTTTTTCCTTCTTCCACTTCTGGTTGGAGGCCTTTGATTTGCCAGATACTGTGCTAGTTCTGGAAGGGAGTTGCCAACAAGGTAGACCCAGTGCCTGCCCTCATGGAGGTGACAACCACACAGAACACACAGGCACGAGAGGAAAGCCTTAGGATAAATTCAGGGTGCAGGAGGTTCACCCCGAACCAGACACTCTTGAAGTGGGGTCTTGAATTCATGTTTTAAGGAGCCCTTCAGGATTCTGATGCATGCTCCAGTTTGAAAACCACTGATCTAGGCAGAAAAGTTCATGACTTCCTAATCTGTAAGTCTCTTAGTCCCTTCATATGCACTTTACACACAGGATTTCATTTTATAGTCCAAGGGGATAATAACAGTCTACAAGGTAGATGTATTGCTTAAGAAAATGCTGGTTGCTGCAATGAATAAACCTAAAATGTCAGCAGCTTAACATAAAATAAATTTATTTCTGGTTCACATTATAGGCCACACAAGTGTCCATTTTGGCAATGACAGGAGGACAGACTCTGCTCCACTCAGTTATTGAGGGACCTAGGCTAGTGGGTTGGGAAGATCCCCTGGAGAAGGAAATGACAACCCACTCCAGTATTCTTGCCTGGAGAATCCCATGGACAGAGGAGCCTGACAGGCTACAGTCTACGAGATCGCAAGAGCTGGGCACGACTTAGTGACTAAAGCACCACCACCACCAGGCTAGTGGAAGCTTTACCGTCTTCATCACAAGGCTCCCAGGGGCATCTGCAAGCCAACATGGAGCCAGCAGGTCGAAGAGGAGAGCACGGAGAATCCACCCCTTTGTCAGAGGTGCCTTAGTCAAAAGTAACACACATCACTTCTACTCACATTCCACCGGTACTCATATGGGCCTCACCTAGATGCACATGGTTCTGAGAAATGTAGTTTCTGTCTAGAAAGGTGCTTTTCACTCACCACTGCATACTCTGGAAAACTTGTGTACATTTCTGATGGGCAGCTGTCATCTCACAGTAGGACTTACAGTTTTGCAAATGAACAAAGGTTTAGCCAGAAGAAGAAATTCATTGAGAGTCACAGCTTGTAAATCTGGAATGGGAATTCAAAACCACAGTCTAATTCCATAGTCCTGCTCTCCAGAATACCTTATCATCATATCCATGGTCACACCTCTGTGCGGGCTGAATAATGTCCCTTCCCTCAAAAGATGTCCACGTCCTAATCCCCGGAACCTGTTACTATGTTACCTTACATGGCAAAAGGGATTCTACAGGTGTAATTAAGATAAGGATCTTGAGATTATCCTGGTGAGCTCTAAATAATCACAAGGGGCCTTATAAGAGGGAGGTGATCTTCACGACCCAGATAATCATGATGGTGTGATCACTCATCTAGAGCCAGACATCTTGGAATGTGAAGTCAAGTGGGCCTTAGAAAGCATCACTACGAACAAAGCTAGTGGAGGTGATGTAATTCCAGTGGAGCTCTTTTAAATCCTGAAAGATGATGCTGTGAAAGTGCTGTACTCAATATGCCAGCAAATGTGGAAAACTCAGCAGTGTCCACAGGACTGGAAAAGGTCAGTTTTCATTCCAATTCCAAAGAAAGGCAATGCCAAAGAATGCTCAAACTACCACACAATTGCACTCATCTCACATGCTAGTAAAGTAATGCTCAAAATTCTCCAAGCCAGGCTTCAGCAATACATGAACCGAGAACTTCCTGATGTTCAAGCTGGTTTTAGAAAAGGCAGAGGAACCAAAGATCAAATTGCCAACATCCGCTGGATCATGGAAAAAGCAAGAGAGTTCCAGAAAAAACATCTATTTCTGCTTTATTGACTATGCCAAAGCCTTTGATTGTGTGGATCACAAGAAACTGGAAAATTCTGAAAGAGATGGGAATCCCAGACCACTTGACCTGCCTCTTGAGAAATCTGTATGCAGGTCGGGAAGCAACAGTTAGAACTGGACATGGAACAACACACTAGTTCCAAATAGGAAAAGGAGTGTGTCAAGGCTGTATATTGTCACCCTGCTTATTTAACTTCTATGCAGAGTACATCATGAGAAATGCTGGGCTGGAGGAAGTACAAGCTGGAATCAAGATTGCCAGGAGAAATATCAATAACCTCATTGGAAAATTCTGAAAGAGATGGGAATCCCAGACCACTTGACCTGCCTCTTGAGAAATCTGTATGCAGGTCGGGAAGCAACAGTTAGAACTGGACATGGAACAACACACTAGTTCCAAATAGGAAAAGGAGTGTGTCAAGGCTGTATATTGTCACCCTGCTTATTTAACTTCTATGCAGAGTACATCATGAGAAATGCTGGGCTGGAGGAAGTACAAGCTGGAATCAAGATTGCCAGGAGAAATATCAATAACCTCAGATATGCTGATGACACCACCCTTATGGCAGAAAGTGAAGAGGAACTAAAAAGCCTTTTGATGAAAGTGAAAGAGGAGAGTGAAAAAGTTGGCTTAAAGCTCAACATTCAGAAAATGAAGATCATGGCATCTGGTCCCATCACTTCATGGGAAATAGATGGGGAAACAGGGGAAACAGTGTCAGACTTTATTTTTTTGGGCTCCAAAATCACTGCAGATGGTAATTGCAGCTATGAAATTAAAAGATGCTTACTCCTTGGAAGAAAAGTTATGATCAACCTAGATAGCATATTCAAAAGCAGAGACATTACTTTGCCGACTAAGGTCCGCCTAGTCAAGGCTATGGTTTTTCCTGTGGTCATGTATGGATGTGAGAGTTGGACTGTGAAGAAGGCTGAGCACCAAAGAATTGATGCTTTTGAACTGTGGTGTTGGAGAAGACTTTTGAGAATCTGTTAGATTGCAAGGAGATCCAACCAATCCATTCTGAAGGAGATCGGTCCTGGGTGTTCTTTGGAAGGAACGATGCTAAAGCCGAAACTCCAATACTTTGGCCACCTCATGCAAAGAGTTGACTCACTGGAAACGACTCTGATGCTGGGAGGGATTGGGGGCAGGAAGAGAAGGGGACGACCGTGAGATGGCTGGATGGCATCACCGACTCGATGGACATGAGTTTGAGTGAACTCCGGGAGTTGGTGATGGACAGGGAGGCCTGGCGTGCTGCGATTCATGGGGTCACAACGAGTCGGACACGACTGAGCGACTGAACTGACTGAGTCGAGTTAAGGCCAAAGAGTAAAAAGGAGATGTGCTAATGGAACCAAAGGGTGGGGTGATGTGCCTTGATAATGGAGGAAGAGACCAAGGAACGCAGGTGGCCTCCAGAAGCAGGAAAAGGCAAGGAAACAGGCTCTCCCTGAAGCCTCTAGAAGGAACACAGCCCTGATAAAACCTGATTTCAGACTTCTGACCTCCAGAGCTGTAAAAGAATAAATTGTGTTGTTTTACGTCGCTGAGTTTGTGGCAATTTGTTACAAAAGCCCTGGGAAACTGATAACCTTCTCAGCTCCATAGTTTTTGATTGGATAACTTGGTAACTTGGAGCTTTCCACAAAGCCTCAAGATCACTGCCCTCCAGTTTTCCTCAATCCCACCCAACAAGAAGCCCCACCCTCACCTGTGTCCTCCCAGTCCAGCCAGGAGGGGCAGAATTGACAAGTAAAATGATGTGCCCTCATATTATCAGAACTTCACTCAGAACCAAGATGTCAATTAAGCATCATTTTTAAGATATTAAAAGAAAATAACATTCTAAAAGTTCTTGAAAACAGCCATTCATTGTTTTTTTTAAGCTCAGAAAACTGGAAATAGGGAGGTAAATGTCTTCAACTTGATAAAGATCATCTATTAAAAAGAAAACAACAACCAACAACTAACATCATACTTAATGAAAGGTGAAAAACTGAATGCTTTCCCTCTAAGATCAGGAACAAGAAAACGACGTCTATTCTCACCATTCTTGTTCAACAGAGTACCAGGAGTCCCAGCAAGCACAACAAGGCAAGAAAAGGAAATAAGATGCATACAGCTCAGAGAGAAAGATAGAAAACCGCTCCATTTGCAGATGACAGTCTCTAAATAGAAAATTCCAAAGAATCTATGGAAAAAAAAAAAAACCCTCCTAGAACTAATAAGTAAATTAATGAATTCAGTTAGGTTGCAGATATAAAACAAACACACAAAAACACTCATATCATTTATATATTCTAACAATAAACATAAGGAAACCAAAATTTAAAACACAATACCATTTATACTCACTACAAAAAAAAAAAAGAAATATTTAGGTATAATCTTAGGAAAACATGCTCAAGATCTGTATCCTGAAAATTACAAAATGCTGATGAAAAAATCAAAGAAGGACTAAATAAATGGAGAGACATATCATGCTCATAGATTTGAACACTAAACACAGTAAAGATGTCAGTCATTCCCAAACTGATATATCTACAGGCTTAGTGCAATTACTATCAGAATCCCATCAAGGATTTTTGGAGACATAGATAAGACTGTAGTAAAATTTATATAAAAAAGTAAAGAACCTAGAATCATTAAAACAATTTTTCAAAGAATAAAATTGAAGGAATCACTTTACCTGATATTAAGGCTTACAGTACAGCTACAGTAATCAAGACAGTGTAGTATTGGCAGAGGGACAGACACATAGATCAACTGAACAGAACAAAGAACACAGAAATACAGCTACACAATTGTGCCCAACTGATTTTTGAGAAAGGTGCAAAAGGAATTCAAGGGAGGAGAGATGGACTTTTCAACACATGCTGTTGCAGAAATTAGACATCCATAGGCAGAAAAAATGAACCATAACCTAAGTTTCACACCATGGAAAAATTAACTCAAAATGGATCACAGGCTTAAATGTAAAGCATAAAGCTACAAAGCTTTTAGAAAAAAAAAAAATTAGGAGAAATTCTTTGGGATCTAGGCCTATGCAAAGGGGAGGGTATGTGGCATATTATTGGAAACTTTTTGGTGCTGGCCAGACCCCAGAGGGGATGTGATAATCCTTCATTCCTGCAGCTTTCCACATAAGTCTGGTCACAATGTTCCTGTAAACGTTCAACAAGATAGTCTTATTTTCTGTTAATACAACTTTTTATCTCTATATGAATATGAAGCCTGGGAGGCAGAACCTTGAGAAAAGGCTATTATGTATATGTCTGGCTATAAGTAACATTCTTTTAGGAAGGTGCAGAGCCAGCATGACTCAGCACAGGCAACACAGCACAAGGCTTAGAGCTAAAAGAGAGCCAGTATGGAGTCAGTCTTATTCTTATCTATTACAACAGGACCAGACATTTCACCAAATATTATTTAGAGATGACAAATATGCATGTGTAGGATATTCTATATCATTAGCCATTAGAGAAATATGAATTAAAACCACAATGAAATATTATTGTACACCTGTGGCAATGTGGAAATATCTAAAATAAAAAATAGTGAGAACATTGAATGCTGATGGGGATACAGAGAAAACTGATAACTCATAATGCTGGTGGAAATGTAACATGGTATAGCAACTCTGGAAAAGTTTAGCAGTTTCTTATAAACCTTGATATGCATTTACCATACAACCCAGTATTTCATATATTCAAAAGAAAAGGAAACCTATATTTACTCAAAAACCTGTATATAAGTGTTCAAAACAGCTATATTCATAATAGCCAAAGATGGGAAACAAGACAAATGTGTTTCAAAAGGTGAATGGTTAAACAAACTACATTGCATCCATACCATGGAATACAACTCAGCAATAAAGAGGAATGAATTATTGATATAGGCAACAACTTAAATGGACCTTAAGGGAATTATGCTAAATAAAAAAGAAATCTCAAATAACCGCATATTGTGATTTGATGAATATAACACTATAGAAATAAAACTATAGAGATGAAAGACAGAGTCACTGCCAGTGGCTAGGGATTGTGAGAGAGGAGTACATGGCTATAAAAAGGCAGCACAAGTGAGCCTGGTGATGATAGAAGAGTTCAGTATAATGACCGTGATGGTAATTGCTCAAAGCTATACATGGGATCCCCTGGAGAAGGAAGTGGCAACCCACTTCGGTATTCTTGCCCTAGAAAATCCCATGGACAGAGGAGCCTGGCAAGCTATAGCCCATGGGGTCGCCAAGAGTCAGATACAATTGAGCAACTAAAGAACAAATACATGTGATAAAATTTCATGAAGCCACACACACACACACACACAAATGAGTACAAGATAACTTGCAATAACTGGCTATATGTGAATAAGCTGTGGTTTTGGTATTAAACTGGAGTTAAGCAAGATGTCAGAGTTGATGGAGGTGGAGTGTAGGATACACAGAACCTTCCTGTACATGTCTTTGCAAATTCCTGTGAATTTCTAATTAGTTCCAAATAAAAAGTTTACAAATCAAAATAAAAGAATTCTTGACAGTTTACTTGTCACAAGTATCCTTTGATCTCATATGAGTCTCACAGTAACACAGGAGGATGCATAGAGTAGATTTCAACCACATTTCTTTTTACATATGACAATGAGATGCAGATAACCAGTTGCCCAGTAGCTCAGCGATGGTGAAAACATCACCATTAACTTCACCTTCGATGATCACCCAATCCAAAGCTCTCTCTCTGCCTTCTTCCCACATAGTAGGCATGAATCTTTTCTTTTTTCTTTATTTATTTGGCTGCACTGGGTTGTTGTTGCTGCACGCTGGTTTTCTCTACTTGCGGAAAACGGGGATCACACTCCAGTTGCAGTGTGTGTGATTCTCTTGTTGAGCAAGGGCTTCTAGGGCACTCAGGCCCAGTAGTTGAGGTTTATGGGCTTAGTTGCTCTGCAACATGTGGAATCTTCCTGGACCAAGGATTAACCCGTGCCCTCTGCATTGGCAGGCAGATCCTTAACCACTGCACCATGAGGGAAGTCCAGGCATGCATCTTAACGTGAGGAACTCAACAATACCCCAAAATGCCCCATTTCCTTGTATCCTTTGAATAAAAGCAAATTAGGCTCTAAATACCCATTATGTGATGCTTGTAGGAAATTCAATCTTTGGCATTATTGGGTTCCCCCCTGCCTTGCCCTGGAGCCATATAAAGATCTGGGAAGCTTCTACAATACCCAGGAAATAAGCAAAGGGGCTCTTCAGTTTACTATGGTCGCAGCTACCATCACTGTCTTTGTACAGTACAGGTGGCACCTAGATGTCTAGGTATCCAAGGTTCCAAACTTGTAACTAAGGCACATTGATCTGGGTGTAAAAGCCTCCATGATGCTAAAGAAAGTAAAATTCAGGATACCAGCATTGGCTAAGTTTCCTCTAATGGAGGGACCATGACCTACTTCCTCTATTCAACCCATCTCAATAAGAGATGCTTTTCCCAATAAAATTTTACTTCTTATATTTAATAATTATTTATTATTTATGGTTATAGGAAACAAATTTTAAACACATTTGCATACATTTTGTTGTTGTGATATATGAGAGAGTGCTCAATAAAAGACTGTCAAGCATAAAAATATATTGCATCAGGATAAAATTCTATGGGGGAAATGAAATGGAAATATAATTTCAATGAGTAAAAGGAATGATATAAAATTTCTGATTCCTAAAGAGCTTGTCTTGTACGTTTAAAATGGATGATGGTGGCTATCATATCATAATGATGTTTTGATACCAGCAAGTACAAGATGCAGGGAAGGCAATGGCACCCCACCCCAGTACTCTTGCCTGGAAAATCCAATGGACGGAGTAGCCTGGTGGGCTGCACTCCATGGGGTCACTAACAGTCGGACAGACTGAGCGACTTCACTTTCACTTTTCTCTTTCATGCATTGGAGAAGGAAATGGCAACCCACTCCAGTATTCTTGCCTAGAGAATCCCAGGGATGGGGGAGCCTGGTGGGCTGCCGTCTATGGGGTCGCACAGAGTCGGACACGACTGAAGTGACTTAGCAGCAGCAGTACAAGATGAGTTTTATTTTAAAATATCAATAGTTAACCTGAATCCTGAGAAATCTGTATGCAGGTCAAGAAGCAACAGTTAGAACTAGACATGGAACAAGGGACTGGTTCCAAATCAGAAAAGGAGTACATCAAGGCTGTATATTGTCACCCTGCTTATTTAACTTATATGCAGAGTACATCATGCAAAATGCCAGGCTGGATGAAGCACAAGCTGGAATCAAGATTGCCAGGAGAAATATCAGTAACCTCAGATATGCAGATGACACCACCCTTATGGCAGAAAGCGAAGAACTAAAGAGCCTTTTGATGAAAGTGAAAGAGGAGAGTGAAAAAGCTGGCTTAAAACTCAACATTCAGAAAACGAAGATCATGGCATCCAGTCCCATCACTTCATGGCAAATAGATGGGGAAACAATGGAAACAGTGACAGACTTCATTTTTGGGGGCTCCAAAATTACTGCAGATGGTGACTGCAACCATGAAATTAAGACACTTGTTCCTTGGGAAAAAAAAAAGCTATGACCAACCAAGACAGCATATTCAAAAGCAGAGACATTATTTTGCCAACAAAGTCTGTCTAGTCAAAGCTTTGGTTTTTCCAGTAGTCATGTACAGATGTGAGAGTTGGACTATAAAAAAGCTGAGCACTGAAGAATTGATGCTTTTGAACTGTGGTGCTGGAGAAGACTCTTGAGAGTCTCTTGGACTGCAATGAGAGCAAACCAGTCCATCCTAAAGGAAATCAGTCCTGAATCTTCATTGAAAAGACTGATGCTGAAGCTGAAACCCCAGTAGTTTGGCCACCTGATGTGAAAAACTGACTCATTGGAAAAGATCCTGATGCTGGGAAAGATTGAAGGCAGGAGGAAAAGGGGACAAAAGAGGATGAGATGGTTGGATGGCATCACTGATGAGTTTGAGTAGGCTCCGGGACATGAGTTTGAGTAGGCTCCGGGATTTGGTGATGGACAGGGAAGCCTGGCGTGCTTCAGTCCATGGGGTCGCAAAGAGTCAGACATGACTGAGTGATTGAACTGAACTGAGTTATAATATACTAGCTATTACATTCTTGGGAATTACAATATTTAAACTTATAAAGTGTTTTAAATATGAACTCTAAAAATGTGAGGGGATATGTAATTTTTCAAAATTCTTTTAGAGGACATGCAAGCAAAAAAGATTTGGAAGCCCTCCAATTTAGACCAAATTTCCTCAGTATGGTACACAGACATCTCTTCACATGGAAAACAATATGATTTTACATGGCATGAAGATGGTCCACGGGCACCACTTGTCCAATATTTACCCCCTCCTGCTTCTCTTCCATCTGCCCTTTGCCCTGTCTTATTATGAGACTCCTCAGCATTCACCCTGCAGCCCTCGCCAACACACTCTCATCTCTACCTCTTATAGTGCCCCTCCCTGGTTCTTATTGCCAATGGCTTCCTTCTCAGTATCCTTCTGTAACCACCACTCCACTTTAATTCCAGTCCAGTCTTCTGCCTCCTCCAGTCTTTCCTTCTACCTTAAAGAACTTCTTCTAAGACTTCTCTTTCCTCTCAGCATTCTAGTCTTTATGAGTCACAGCCAGTCACAGCCTCAGCCCACCTACAATCGCTCACCCCCTAGACACTTATTTTCCTGCTTATACATGGAAATAGACAAATATTATGAAGATGATTTAGAAGTGACTGAGTCTCAAAAACCACTGCTTTAAACATAATGCATGTGTATCTGAACAAGATACTTGACTAATCCCTTATTAAATCCACACAGAAAAAATATAGACACATGGTTAGATAAAAATACAGTGAGGTGGGTCCATTTATCTGGAGAGATTTGTAATTAGGTCACTCTAAATGTGATGGCATATGATCAGAACTGATGGAGAAATACAGGCTATATGAGAGGAGAGAAAAGGATGAAGAGATCTCTGTGGGCTTGGCCATTTAGGGAAACCTATCTGGAGAAGATGGACTATGAGCTGGGTGTCAGCCACTGCCCTGTCATAGCTCTGTCTCAGCTGTCTCCAAAGGTCACCCAGATGTACTGAGTTACACCACCATTCCTCAGAACTTGCACATGCCAGTCTGGTTTTGTAGATGTTCTCCTGATACTCTTCATTGAAATACCTGGAAATGATAAACCCCTTGAGTATTCAGTGACAGTTCCTGTACCAGCCAGCTATTGCTGCATAACTACAATCACAAATATTTCAGTGTTCGCAGTAAGCATTTATTTCTCACACACCGTTAGTTTGCCTGGGGCTCAGATGAACTAGCTTGAGTTCAGCTAGAAGGCCCGCTTCAAGCTGTAGGTCCACTGGGATTGGTTCCTTGCAATGGGCTGGGCTCTAGTTTCTCCCACATGGGTTAATTCTTGGGCCTAGGCTGAATAAGCAGAACCCAGGGAAAGCTCTTCTCATGAAGCTGGCAAAACCACGAGAAGGAAAATAGAAACATGTGAGTTCCTTGAAGGCTTTGGTTCAAAATTGAGCTTGTGCTGCTTCTTCCCCTGTTCTGTGGTCCAAAGCAAGTCTCAAGGCCAAGCCCAAAAATCACGGGGCAGGGAAACCCATTTTGCCTTTTGTAAGAAAAGATGCAAAATTATGAGGCAGAGGGCATGGATAGAGGGAGGGATGTAGAACTGGGGCTAATTAAGCCAACTTCCCAGTATCCTTCATCTGCTTACTTGGGCCTAAAACTGAACAGGACCCTGTGGGGCTCCTGGGCACGAAAACCTTTTTGTGTCCTCCATTTCTTGTTTCGGGGAAGGCAATGGCACCCCACCCCAGTACTCTTGCCTGGAAAATCCAATGGATGCAGTAGCCTCGTGGGCTGCAGTCCATGGGGTCGCTAACAGTCGGACAGACTGAGCGACTTCACTTTCACTTTTCTCTTTCATGCATTGGAGAAGGAAATGGCAACCCACTCCAGTGTTCTTGCCTGGAGAATCCCAGGGACGGGGGAGCCTGGTGGGCTGCCGTCTATGGGGTCGCACAGAGTCGGACACGACTGAAGTGACTTAGCAGCAGCAGCAGCAGCAGCATTTCTTGTTTGTAGGAAATAGGCTTCATTCAGCCTCCATGACCTTCTGTGAGTTCCAAACGGCAGGTTCAAACAGTTGCTCATTAGGGAACAAGGAGGATGTGGGGACAAAGGAGATGTAGTCAAAAAACAATAGTGTGAACTTGGGGCAGGATCCCAGTTCCCCCTCCAGGGATACTCAAAACAGCACTTTTGAGGTCTTCTGCAGAACTAAAATCCCCAGCAAAGGGAAGATGTTAACCACTTCATGAGCAAAACCCATCAGGACCACCAGATGCCAGGCACTATCGAGACTGAATGAACGCAGGCCCTGCACACAGCCTGATCCTTGTCAGCAAACCTGCCCCTTGATGACAAGACTTCTCACAAAACGCCTCCCAGGCTGGGACACACAGTTTTGAGGACGTTAGCCCACTGTGGCCCCCTTTGCCTGGCAAAGCAAGAAAACTGTTCTTTTCTGCTTTCCCCAAACTCTGTATCTGAGATTCAGTTTGGTGCTGGTATACAGAGGCCTATTTTCAGTATCAGGCCCAAAAAGCCCATCCATTGACATGGCCCCATTCTGTCTGGCTCTTGTCAGGACTCTTATTCTGCTATGCCTTTCCCTAAACCCTATTCCACAGCTGTTTCCATGTCAGAGAAGTTGGCTGCCAGAGACCTGACTCCATCACCAGCTCTTTTCAAGAACTACACCTTTGTTTCTGATCCACTCCATGTCCCGCGTAATTAATGTCCCAGGTAATAATGCTATCTGCACTTAACACTGATATCAGTAATTTCCATAAGCCAAAAGTCAAGCCACTTCCTTAGCAGGGGTACAGTCTCCTTATTTCCTTGTGTATTGCTAAAAATCAGACAGGGACAATTCTGTGATGAATTCTACCTTCTCTCTTCCCTGAAGAGATGCTACCATATTTTCTGTTTACCCCACTCTTTTTTTGGTCTCAGACCCTCTTGGGCCCTCAGGCATCCCCAACTTAGCATGCATCCCCCTGCATGCTCTAAGGCCAGTGCCATTTTATAAGGCATGTGTGTTTATAAGGTATGATCTGTTGGCACTTGGCCTCCATTCCCACCTCCTTCCATGTGTCTCACTATACTAAAAAATCCAAATAGTTAAATACTTTATTTTTTAGACTCCTTTGCAGTTAAGCCTCTGTATATGAAAAGGTTTCACCAATGGGAAAGAATACATGAGGCAGAGATCATCATCTTCCTGCTTTTATACCTTGAGGCAAACATATGGAGTTTCTGGAGCAGATTTCCAATGTCTATTTTCCGTCTCTGTGGTGTCAAGAAGTGCACCAATGGTGGCTTCCTGGACCCTGGAGAGTGTATTTCAGCAGCAGCTTCTGACCCTCCACCTTCCTAATCATGACAGAGGTAGGATTTCTTTGGATTAGTCAGTTCTGTGATACCCTGGCAATCATTCCTCTTTGCCCAGCCTGACATCCCTGGTGGCTCAGACAGTAAAGAATCCGCCTGCAATGTGGGAAACCTGGGTTTGAACCCTGGGTCGGGAAGATCCCCTAGAGAAGGGAATAGCTACCCACTCCAGTATTCTGGCCTGGAGAATTCCATGGATGGAAGAGTCTACCAGGTACAGTCCATAGGGTCACAAAGATTTGGACACAACTGAGCGACTTTCACACTTCACTCCAACAATATGCTACGACCTTATTCTCTGAACTCAAGACCTGTCTATTTAAATACTTTAAGGGGTTTCTGTTTCTAGCACTGAATCCCAATAGCTATAGCATGGTATCTCTCTTGGGCTTGAACTACAGTAGCAACCATATAAGTACCACAGATTTTCCAAAAAGAATATTTATTGCACCCCTGCCCAGACAGCATTTTTGTACTCAGCTGAGCCAAGAACAAAAAAAGCAAATGCCTTCGGAGCTTTAGTCAGCAAAGAAGCAAGAATGCATCAACACCAGGCCTAAGGGAGCCAGCCTCAGGCTGCTCCCATCCCAACATCTTCCTTTCCTTCTGCTTGGCTGCATCTTGCCGTGGGGCCTCCTCAGATGCCCTTGAACTCTCCAGGCTGATGCCAGGAGACACTAGACTGTTTCTGTCAGACCACATGGACAATGCCAAAGGTTAGTCACCACCCACAGATACTCTTCAGAAATTGCAAGAACAGTTTCTCTGTAATAAAGACGAGGAAGGATGGCAGAGTGGAGAATGATTAATGGCCCCTTCATAGCTGATGGGAAGCAAGTGCAAGCTGCATTTTGGGTATTGATATTTTCTCACACCACGACATTCCCACATGGTAGCAACCTGGGAGATAAAAACAACAGCCTTGTTTGGGGGAAAGAAGGGGGTCTGTGTTCTTCAGTTGCTTTGGAAGAGAGCATGCATTTCGGGAAGTGTTGCCATAGGGGGCCAAAGGCTCCCATAGTGTTTGGCAGAGCTGGAGGGTCTGGAAAGTCCAAAGGTGATATATTTAATAGGCGGCTCGTTTTCTTTCATCTTCATAGTAAGTGTCTAATCCCAAAGGCAAGACACAGCAGGTAAGATGAGATGAAGTCCCCATCAGACTTTGCAGCTGAAACTAAGAGGGGAGAAAGACTGAAAGCAGCAGCATGGGATTCAGCTTCTGTAAGAGGAACTGAAAGAAACACAATGAAGGGGGAGCTGATGGGGAAGAAGGAAACAAAGGAATAGAAGCCACGAAGCAGGAAAATACTAGCAGGATGCAGACAAGGGACCCATGTCCATGGGATGTCCATGCGGAGAAGGGAAGCACTCCAGTGAAGGGAGATGAAGCTGCAGAGGGAGACACAGGCCGTGAGGAAAGACATTGCAAAATGTACCCTCTCCACAGCCACTCGAGCTGGAAGGCTTCTGAATATTGGGAGCCTAGATTAAAACAGGATGATTTTTTTTTTTCAAGGCAAGAGACACAAAAATACCCACTAAACACTTCCTTGACACTTAGCAAAATGCTTAGAGGTGAAAAGTAAGGCAAAATAACGTTTAGATTTTTATCCCTTGACTATAAAAGTTAACACATGTCTATTGCAGAAAATGCAATTATACAAGAAAAAACAAATATTCCACACATCATACCATGAAGCTATAACTGCTTCTTTGCTATATTTTATTCTCTGTGCAGATTGTTCTGAAAAAATGAGACACCCAGTATATGAAGCTATATAATCTCATTTCATCACTAAGTATTTTATTTTCCCATATCACTAAATATTTTAAAAAACACTCTTTTGACTAAATTAATATTTCTTGTATATAAAGCTTTTGCAATTTTCTGATTATTTTCTTAAGATACATTCCTAAAAGCTGAATTATTATGTCAATGGGAATGTTTACCTCTAAAGCTCGTATGCTTATTGCCAATTGTTTTACAAAAATTTGCATCAATTTCCACTCTTACCCAATGTATAAAGGTGCACTTAAACTGCCTTTTGGTTTTTGCTTTAAAAAATCACCAATCTCGAACAATGTGGTGTTATTTTGCATTTATGTGAAAAAAACCTGAGGTTTTGGTCCTTGTTCTGCTACACATCTTTCAGAAAGTTTAGTTCACCTTTGCATGCCCCAGTCATTTTAGGAACACTTTAAGCTCCAATAGTCTTGAAATTATATTTTCTTAGCAAAGAAAAATAACAAAAACAGTGCCACAATTTATCCAATTAGTACAATATCAAGTATTAATACTAATATTAAATGAATGCATATGTGTCTGACTCTGTGAATTCTCCAGGCCAGAATACTGAAGGGGGTAGTTTTTCCCTTCTCCAGGGGATCTTCCCAACCCAGGGATCGAACCCAGGTCTCCTGCCATTGCAGGAAGATTCTTTACCAGCTGAGCCACAATGAATGCATACATTACTGAAAATCTGTTCGGTATTGTGGTTGGAAGAATTTGATACTCCCGAGAACAATCACTAGAATAAGCTATTAAGGTAGGGTTTTGTATCTGTTTTGTTCACTGTTACATCACCATGCCAAAATGCATGCTAGGAACATACTGGGTGCTCTAAAGCATATGTTGAATGAAAGAAAAAAGACATGATGAAAGGTTTATTAACTAGATATAGCCAACCAATACAGCCAGTATGCCTTTGGCCCACCTGAAGGTCATCAACAGCTTTGGTGGACAGTCCCCACACATACTGGCAGATCCCAGCTTCAAGTATCTGGGTCTCTCTGCCTGAGGACTTTCTCTGGCCATAGTAAGTAGAGTCTCTGTCCATGCAGGGCAAACTAGAAGTTCTGGGGGGCTAATACCCTCATGAGTAACTCTCAGTGAGGACTGAGAACTGACAAATAAATACTCCAACTTCCTTGCCCCTTGGTGGGATAGTTCTGAGTTATGTTCTACACAGTCTTTCAGAGAATCCTTAGCAGGACTGAACCCAGTTGCCACAGCAATAACCTTCTCCTCAACACACCCTGTTTTCCTTGCTCCCTCCCTGTGCTTCCTGGGATCACCTTCCAAATCAATCGCTTGCATCTACATCCTCGTCTCAGAGTCTAGCTTTGGAGAAACTCAAACACTAAAGTTGATGTTTGCAAACTATAAATGTATGATTTGAAAATATGTCCTCCTTTCTATGAGCAACACATACTCCATTATTTAACTTCCTAGAGGCAGGAAGAGTGGTAAACTCACTAAGTGATAGAAGTGAGATTTTGTGACTCTGTGCGTGTCCAGAGTAGCCTTGGTCTTAAAGCTGATTTGAGAACAGATGCCAGAAAAGAAGGCAGGCAGCTAATTATTTTAGAGAATTCAAACTGAAGAGTTAAATACAGCTCTCAGCTAAAGACGAATCAGAATCTGTTTTCCTCTGCCCCGGGGAAGACCTTGGTACCAGGATGCCAACAATCGCCCGTCACCTGTGTGAGTGAGCACAGGCAATGAAGGGTCATTTTTTCTGCGTCCCTCCAGCTGTTATCCCAGCGCTAAACATAAAGTACTTACAGGTCTTCAAGCAAGAGTGACTGCTTAAAGCACCATTTGGGTATTTGGGGACTACTATACAGCAAGTGGGGAGAAGGCAATGGCAACCCACTCCAGTACTCTTGCCTGGAAAATCTCATGGTCGGAGGAGCCTGGTAGGCTGTAGTCCATGGGGTCACGAAGAGTTGGACACTTACTGAGCGACTTCACTTTCACTTTTCACTTTCAGGCATTGGAGAAGGAAATGGCAACTCACTCCAGTGTTCTTGCCTGGAGAAGCCCAGGCACGGCGGAGCCTGGTGGGCTGCCGTCTGTGGGGTCACACAGAGTCGGACATGACTGAAGCGACTTAGCAGCAGCAGCAGCAGCAGCAGCAGCAGCAAGTGGGGCTTCCCTGGTAGCTCATATGGTAGAGAATCTGCCCGCAATGCAGGAGATCTCGTTTCAGTCTCTGAGTTGGGAAGATCCCCTAGAGAAGGAAATAGCAACCCACTTCAGTCTTCTTGCCTGGAGAATCCTATGGACAGAGGAGGCTGGTGGGCTACAGTCCGTGGGGTTGCAGAGTCAGACATGACTTAGCGACTTCAGACACAACTGAGCGACTAACACTTTCACTTCACTTTCATACAGGAGGTGCAGAAACCACTGTATATCAGCCAGGATTTTATTGCAGATAACAGCATTCTAGCTAGGAAAAATGTGAAGGATATAGAGAATTTCTGAAAGGCCAGAGAGCCAGTTTAAAGGCTATGTAGTTAAAAAAAAAAAAAAAATCTGAGCGACTAACACTTTCACTTCACTTTCATACAGGAGGTGCAGAAACCACTGTATATCAGCCAGGATTTTATTGCAGATAACAGCATTCTAGCTAGGAAAAATGTGAAGGATATAGAGAATTTCTGAAAGGCCAGAGAGCCAGTTTAAAGGCTATGTAGTTAAAAAAAAAAAAAAAACTACAAATTTCACCGAGAACTGGTTTGGTAGAGACACTCCTGCCACCTCCTGGGCAGCATCATAACAGCTGGCATCACCCATCCATTGATGCTGAATCTCTACCTTACAGCTGCTGCCACCCTCAACCTTGTGGATTCATGCAGTAACACGGCTGCTTCCACATCACCTCAGATGCTGCCCTCAGATGCTGTGTTTGATTGGCTGAGCCCTAATCCCTACCTGCAAAGTAGGTTGGGAAAGTAAGAATCTCATCCATTGTGGGGCATTTTTGAAATACAAGAAATGTGTTTAAAGATGCTGGGTCTAAAAGGATCTCCACCACACTTCCTTTTCCATCACTCTCCAGTGCCCTTCCCTACTGCCATAACATCAGGTCCTATCTCTGACTGCCTGTGAGCTCCAATTTATATCTGCTGAGCTGGTGACCTCTTAATACAGGTTACATACTGAGCATTCTGTGAGACAGAAGAGGTTAGAGGAAGCGCCTCAAAGGGTGATAAAATTCCCAGGGGCCATGTGATCAGGGCCCCTGCATATATTCAAGGACACATCGCTGCTACCACCCAGACCAGTGCTGTTCCAACACAGATAGGATGAGACACAAACACATGCCACACATGAAATTTACATTTTGCTAGTTCCCACGTCAATAAAATGGAAGAAAAGTGAGATTTATTTTAGTAATACATTTTATTCAACCTAATGTGTCCAAAAATATTATCTTTTCAACAGGCAATCAGTTTTGAATGAGATATACAATCTTTTTTATGTACTGAGTCTTCAAAGTCCAGTGCAAACTTATTATTTATGGCAGATCACAATTCTGACTAACCACACTTCAAGGGCTTAAGAGCCTCATGTGGCTCATGGCTCCCATACTGGACAGTGCAGGACCCTTTGGAGATGGCAATGCTTGAAATGTGTCATCCTCCTCTTCTTCAGCTGCAAGCCGCCTGCCATACTTGTAGCCAGGGCAGCCCTTCAGAGAACAGACATTTATACAATGCACTGTTAAGAAGAGCTGCATAGTTCTGTTTAGGAGTTAAGCAGAAAAGTTTCTCACTCCTGGTCTTCAGTCATCCTGGCTCCATGAGCAGTCTACAACACTTTTTCTTCTCTATTCTCACCCACTGTTAAGTACCACATGGACTGGGGACATGAGGGAGACAGGCAAGACACCACCTCGGGTGTAAAATTTAAATGGATGTCAAAAAACTCAATAATCAAGATAAGTATTTTAGTACAATATTTCTATATTAAAATTAATGCAAAAATTTATGATGAAGATAATATCAAAATTTTAAATAACAGGCTCCACTAGGGTTGAGAGTGGGACCAGGTGAGGAGGGTGGGTGGTGCGAGTACAAGGAGTATTCTTCCTCTTTCCTTTGCTTCAAGTGGTTCTCAGTGTCATTAGACAATGGGGCCACTTTTCCAGCACTTTCCTAAGTTTTCGATATACTGGTGGGTAATAAATTAATGAGCAAAAATAAGTTCTTTCTGAATAAAAAATTCTTTATTATTTAGGCTCAAATTCAATTTTAATGAAAAGCAGTAGTAATGTATTGCTTTGACACAATTATAATGAAGACCTCACTGGAATGTTTTTAACTTGACAAACTGACTCTAGAGTTTACATTGAAGAATAAGCAGGCAAGAATAGTGAACAGTGAACAAGAACATGTAAAAAAGAGTTGTTTTTATTGTGTGCAAAAATTTTAAAAGCAAGACCTGTCTGATTTCTGCTTCTTGGCTGGGCAGCCCTCAGCCGGGGCTCCCACACAGTCAGGCCTCAGCAGCAGCTCTTCAGGGTGGGGCAGATCATACCACAAGGGAGTCTGCTCCACTCCCAGATGTGCTCTTATGAGGTAAGGACTAGTTAAATAGTCAGCACAAGCCTTGAAGGGGGATAAAAGGAAAAGAATGTTCCCAAAGTGCAGCCTGTGCCCTGAGGAGCTTGTGAAACCATGAGGTAAATGCCAACAGTCTCAGCAACAGACCTTTAATCTCTGTCCCACCCTGGACCACTCCCAGCCCCTCTTTTAGCAGCATCTCTTGGGTCACTTCCATGGCTGCCCACACCACTGCTCGTCTCTCTCTGCTCATAATGCCCTGTGCTCTCCCTCTCTCACTCACACGTCCCACATGTGCCCCCACTCCCCTCTTTCTTGGTTCATTTGTCCCAATCAGTCCATTTGTTTCTCTTTCTCCCTTTCCTATCACTCATGATGCATTTGCATTCACAAATACACATTTGCCAAAATTCTTTACCTCAGGGTCCCCTTTCTGCAGAGAGTAGCTTGGGGTGGAGGGTCTGGAAGCTGAGAAAAGGGCCTCAACTGGGCATCTACCAGGCTGCAAGCTTAATGAGCTGGACTGTCTGGGCATGTGCAGGGAGGGCTGTGTGAGAGCAGAGGCCTCATCAGATCAATGGAACTCTCTCAGCTGCTGAGAACCATATGCATCCTTGGGTTGTGTGTGAGGGTGTTGGTACTGAGCTGCCTTGTCAAAGGATTTCAGTGACAGGAAAGGGTCTCTAAGAATCAACTTAGCAGAACTTTGAAACTGAAAATTCAGTACCACTTCTGTCAGTGGCAGGCCAGGTCCCAGTGTCCAAAGGTCACACCACATCCTCATTTTCCCAGCACTAAAGGTAGAGATGGAACAGGAGACAAAGAGTTAAACTCTGTCCTATAGATGGTGTCTTAGTCCACTCAGGCTGATATAACAAAACACCAGAGACTGTGTGGCTTATAAACATAAATTTATTTCTCACAGTTGTGGAGGCTGAGAAGTCCAAGATCAAGGTACCGGCAGATTCAGTGTCTGTTGAGAGCCCACTTGTCCTAATTCACAAATGGCCATCTTCTCTCTATGTCTTCACAAGTTGGAAGAGGCAAGGGCGTTGACTGCAGCCTCTTTTATAAAGGCACTAATCTCATTCATAAGAGCTTTGCTCTTCCCAAAGGCCCCACCTCCTAACACCATCACATTGAAGGTTATGGCTTCCATTATATGGTGGTGGGGTGGGGGGCAGGTGGCACTAGTAGCATTAAATAGCTCGCCTGTCAGTGCAGGAGACACGAGACACGGGCTGGATCCCTGGGGTTGGGAAGATCCCCTGGAGGCGGGAGTGGCAACCCACTCNCTGCCATACTTGTAGCCAGGGCAGCCCTTCAGAGAACAGACATTTATACAATGCACTGTTAAGAAGAGCTGCATAGTTCTGTTTAGGAGTTAAGCAGAAAAGTTTCTCACTCCTGGTCTTCAGTCATCCTGGCTCCATGAGCAGTCTACAACACTTTTTCTTCTCTATTCTCACCCACTGTTAAGTACCACATGGACTGGGGACATGAGGGAGACAGGCAAGACACCACCTCGGGTGTAAAATTTAAATGGATGTCAAAAAACTCAATAATCAAGATAAGTATTTTAGTACAATATTTCTATATTAAAATTAATGCAAAAATTTATGATGAAGATAATATCAAAATTTTAAATAACAGGCTCCACTAGGGTTGAGAGTGGGACCAGGTGAGGAGGGTGGGTGGTGCGAGTACAAGGAGTATTCTTCCTCTTTCCTTTGCTTCAAGTGGTTCTCAGTGTCATTAGACAATGGGGCCACTTTTCCAGCACTTTCCTAAGTTTTCGATATACTGGTGGGTAATAAATTAATGAGCAAAAATAAGTTCTTTCTGAATAAAAAATTCTTTATTATTTAGGCTCAAATTCAATTTTAATGAAAAGCAGTAGTAATGTATTGCTTTGACACAATTATAATGAAGACCTCACTGGAATGTTTTTAACTTGACAAACTGACTCTAGAGTTTACATTGAAGAATAAGCAGGCAAGAATAGTGAACAGTGAACAAGAACATGTAAAAAAGAGTTGTTTTTATTGTGTGCAAAAATTTTAAAAGCAAGACCTGTCTGATTTCTGCTTCTTGGCTGGGCAGCCCTCAGCCGGGGCTCCCACACAGTCAGGCCTCAGCAGCAGCTCTTCAGGGTGGGGCAGATCATACCACAAGGGAGTCTGCTCCACTCCCAGATGTGCTCTTATGAGGTAAGGACTAGTTAAATAGTCAGCACAAGCCTTGAAGGGGGATAAAAGGAAAAGAATGTTCCCAAAGTGCAGCCTGTGCCCTGAGGAGCTTGTGAAACCATGAGGTAAATGCCAACAGTCTCAGCAACAGACCTTTAATCTCTGTCCCACCCTGGACCACTCCCAGCCCCTCTTTTAGCAGCATCTCTTGGGTCACTTCCATGGCTGCCCACACCACTGCTCGTCTCTCTCTGCTCATAATGCCCTGTGCTCTCCCTCTCTCACTCACACGTCCCACATGTGCCCCCACTCCCCTCTTTCTTGGTTCATTTGTCCCAATCAGTCCATTTGTTTCTCTTTCTCCCTTTCCTATCACTCATGATGCATTTGCATTCACAAATACACATTTGCCAAAATTCTTTACCTCAGGGTCCCCTTTCTGCAGAGAGTAGCTTGGGGTGGAGGGTCTGGAAGCTGAGAAAAGGGCCTCAACTGGGCATCTACCAGGCTGCAAGCTTAATGAGCTGGACTGTCTGGGCATGTGCAGGGAGGGCTGTGTGAGAGCAGAGGCCTCATCAGATCAATGGAACTCTCTCAGCTGCTGAGAACCATATGCATCCTTGGGTTGTGTGTGAGGGTGTTGGTACTGAGCTGCCTTGTCAAAGGATTTCAGTGACAGGAAAGGGTCTCTAAGAATCAACTTAGCAGAACTTTGAAACTGAAAATTCAGTACCACTTCTGTCAGTGGCAGGCCAGGTCCCAGTGTCCAAAGGTCACACCACATCCTCATTTTCCCAGCACTAAAGGTAAAGATGGAACAGGAGACAAAGAGTTAAACTCTGTCCTATAGATGGTGTCTTAGTCCACTCAGGCTGATATAACAAAACACCAGAGACTGTGTGGCTTATAAACATAAATTTATTTCTCACAGTTGTGGAGGCTGAGAAGTCCAAGATCAAGGTACCGGCAGATTCAGTGTCTGTTGAGAGCCCACTTGTCCTAATTCACAAATGGCCATCTTCTCTCTATGTCTTCACAAGTTGGAAGAGGCAAGAGCGTTGACTGCAGCCTCTTTTATAAAGGCACTAATCTCATTCATAAGAGCTTTGCTCTTCCCAAAGGCCCCACCTCCTAACACCATCACATTGAAGGTTATGGCTTCCATTATATGCTGGTGGGGTGGGGGGCAGGTGGCACTAGTAGCATTAAATAGCTCGCCTGTCAGTGCAGGAGACATGAGACACGGGTTGGATCCCTGGGGTTGGGAAGATCCCCTGGAGGCGGGAGTGGCAACCCACTCCAGTATTCTTGCCTGCAGAATCCCCATGGACAGACGAGCCTAGCAGGCTACAGTCCACGGGGCTGCAGAGAGTCGGACATAACTGAAGTGACTTAGCACGCACGTGGACACAAAGACTGAGACCACAGCAGATAGGTACCCATTGTCTTCCTTTCTCCTTTTGAGACAAGGGGGCTTTTCCTTTGGGAGTGGCCTCTGGCTTCCAGCTTCCTGGTCTTTTTGAAACTGTACTCTGGCACTCTGGCTTCTCTTCAGGCCCAGAGGCACAAAAACTTGTGGCTGCAGCTTGGACCTCCTCTGACCTCAGTGACTAGGACCCTGGGAGTAAGACCCTGTGTTCACGGATGGACCCCATCCCTCTGAAGCTGCACTTATGAGAATGCCCCCAAGGGTTCTGCCACGCTGGTTCCTCCCAGTCCCCTTTATTTTCTCCCCAGTTCCTCCCTCTGCTACTTTTCTCCTTGTACCAGACTCTGTGACACAGCCTTGATGGTCTGGGTACCTTCCTGCCTCACCCACAGTCAAGGCAACAATAGTACTAAAATTAAAAGTTTATCCAAGAACAACTACTAGCTAACATATAAGCGGTGTACTTTCTGGGAAGAAAATGTCACTAGTTTGTTAAACAGGTCTTCTTGGTCTCACAGGATTCATCTTCCATTGTCCTGCATTCCCTCAAAGATAAATGGAACTTTCCAGGACTAAGAACTTTCTGAGCCCTTTGCTAGTCCTTTCCTATTCCATCAAAGCTTTCCTATCATGTGTTCACAACATCAAGATTTTACACAGAGCCTTATCAACTAGTTAATAAAGCAATGATTTTCTTTTTTAATTCTTTTTATTTATTTAATGAATTTATTTGGCTGTATCAGGTCTTACTTGTGGCATATGGGATCTTAGTTCCCTGATCAGGGATCGAACCCAGGTACCCTGCATTGGGAGCATGGAGTCTTAGCCACTGGGTCACCAGGGAAGTCCCAAAGCAATGATTTTCAAATTGATCTGTATTAACATATGATCTGCGTTTTTTACCTATATATAAAATGCTTACGCTATTTTAAAAGCCTACACATTCCAGTGAAAGTGAAGTCACTCAGTCCTGTCCGACTCTTTGCGACCCCATGGATGATAGCCTACCAGGCTCCGCGGTCGTTACAAACAAAATGGCACCGCCATTAATATACACAAATCACAGCAAATTTTTTGGCTCTATCTCCTAAAGCATAGGAAATAAAAGCAAAAAATAAACAAATGGGACCTAATTAGACATAAAAGCTCTTGTACAGCAAAGGAAACCGTCACAAAATAAAAAGACAACATACTGAATGGGAGAAAGTATTTGGTAACGATATGACTGATAAAGGGCCAATATCCAAAATATACAAAACAGCTCACACAAGTCAATATCAAAAAAATAAGGGACCCAATTGAAAAATGGACAGAAGTTCTGAATAGACATTTTTTCCAAAGAAGACATAGATGGCCAACAGGTACATGAAAAGATCCACATCACTGTTAATCATCAGAGAAATGCAAATTAAAACCAAAATGAGCTATTGCTTCACACCTGTTAGAATGTCTATTATCAAAAAGAACATGAATAACAAATGTTGGTGAGGATGTGGATAACCCTAACCCTCATGCACTGTTTGGGAGAACGTAAATTGGTGCAGCCATTGTGGAAAACAGTTATGGACACTTCTCAAAAAACTAAATCTGCCACATGACCCAGCAATTCCAACTCCTGGGTATATACCCTAGAGAAGCAAAAACACTAACTCAAAAAGACACATGCAGGATGATATTTCAGAGACCTAGTCTGCTATCACCTTGGTCTGCTGACTTTCCTATTCCTGACCTCAACATCTCATCTCTCAGTTTATTAGCCTGTCATCAGCAAGCAGATTGAACTTGGACTCGATGGAAAGGAGGAACACTAAGAGATGTAGAGATGGGTTGGCCAAGAAGGGATATCATTGTGAAGACTGAGAGGCAAAAGGCACGAAAAACAAACCAGAAACCCAGACAGTACTTCATGCATGGGGTTTGTAAGGAAGGAGACAATTGTCGCTACTCATGATCTCTCTTGACAGTCCATATGGTATAGTGTGCAAGTATTTTCAAAGAGGGTACTGTATTTATGGAGACCACTGCAGATATGAACATAGCAAGCCACTGAAACAGGAAGAAGCAACTGCTACAGATCTAACTGAAAAGCCATCCCTTGCTGCTTCCTCGAGTCTCTCATCAGTTGGACCGACTGTTGAAATGAATATGGGCGAGGCTGAGTCAAGAAATTCAAATTTTGCAACTGTAGGAGCCAGTTCAGAAGACCGTGAATGCCATGAAGTTTGTTCCAGGGCAGCCCTACTGTGGCCGGATTACCCCTTCCTCCACTGAAGGCCCCCTGCACGGTTCAGTGACCAAGGAAGACTCGGAGAGGGAGCAAAGTACGGTGGACACTAAGAAGCAGGTCTGCCCCTATGCCGCGGTGGGGGAGTGCCGCTATGGGGAGAACTGCATGTATCTGCATGGAGACGCGTGTGACATGTGCGGGCTGCAGGTCCTCCATCCCGTGGATGCCACCCAGAGGTCACAGCATATAAAATCCTGCATTAAGGCCCATGAGAAGGACATGGAGCTCTCGTTCACAGTGCAGTGCAGCAAGGACATGGTGTGTGGCATCTGCATGGAGGTAATCAACGAGAAAGCCAACCCTAGCGAGCACCACTTCGGGGTCCCCTCCAACTGCAACCACACCTATTTCCAAGTGAGTACTGGGTGGAGGAGAAAAAAAGAGAAGCAGAAACTCATTCAGAAATACAAAAAGGCAACGAGCAACAAGGCCTGCAGGTATTTTGACGAAGGCCATGGGAGCTGCCCATTTGGAGGGAACTGTTTTTACAACCATGCGTGCCCTGATGGCCGTCGAGAGGAGTCACAGAGACAGAAAGTGGGAACATCAAGCAATATCGGGCCCAGTGAAGGAATCACTTCTGGGAGCTCACTGAGGACCGAGAGAATGGCAACCCTCTTGACGATGAAGAGGAGGTCGTCACCTTGGAGCTGGGTGAGATGTTGCTTATGCTTTTGGCTTCAGGTGGGGCCGACAACCTGACAGACTCTGAAGACGAGTGGGACTTGTTTCACGATGAGCTGGAAGATTTTTTCTTTTCCAAGTTTTAAAAAATTTATTTAATTTTAATTGAAGGATGATTGCTTTACAATATCGTGGTTTTTTTTCTCCCATACATCAACACGAATCAGCCATAAGTATACCTATGTCCCTTCTCTCTTGAACCTCCCTCCCCCTTTAAGTTTCAATACATTGTATTTCTATGGCTTAATTCTAAATATTTTGTTACTTAAGTAGTGATTTACTATATTCAAGGGGTTATTAAAGAATACATTGAAATTTCTTTTTTTTTTTTTAAGAGCTTCCATTTTACTTTCTTTTACTTTACAGTACTCTATTGGTTTTGGCATACATTGACATGAATCTGCCACGGGTGTACACGAACTCCCAAACATGAACCCCCCTCCCTTTGATGCAGGATGCAGGATGCTTGGGGCTGGTGTATGGGGGTGATCCGGAGGGAGCTGGAAGATTTTTATGACTTGGATCTATAGCAGCTCGGCGGGGCGCACGAACTGGTCTGCCGAGCCTCAGATGGCAGCGGGCCTCCGGGGCAGTGGCCATGCCTGGGCTGCTCTCCTAGGCAGGCCTCTCAACTCTAGGTGCTGTCGTAATCATTTTTACCCAGGGCCTGTCTTCTCAACCCCCACCTTTCCCTAAGAAGTATTTTGTTTTCTCTGTTTAAAAAAGTTACAAAAATAAATCTAAAGGTTAGTTTTTTTGCAACATGAATTTAACTGTCAGACAGTTAGTATAGGTTTGTCGCTTCGTGATTTCCACCAGATCCACACAGTTCGAGGGGAGCATTTCTGGATTTCCAGGACACATTTACACATTTTTGAGGACCCTGGGTTCAGAAGTAACAGCACTGGCTCCTGCTTTGGGGGTCCAGGAATCGGGGTGATAGGTGAAGGAACTGGACCGTAGCCTCCTTCTGCTCTAGACTTGGGAGGTGGGTACTTGGTTTCTGGTGAAATCTGCACGTCTGTGCTTTCCGTCTGGTCCCTATCCTGTCGTCCCCCGCCCTGTGCACTCGTCCTGTGGTTTTTGGTCTCTTGTTTCATTGTACACAAGTAATACTCCTGGGTAACCAGAACCAGGTGTGAATGTATTTGAGATTCTTACCGTGTTTAGCGTGATAGGAAAATTGTGAAAGAACACATGTAAAATATTGGAGTTGAAGAATATTTCTTCAATAAAATATTGAAGAAAATAATGCAGAATTGGAAGCTGACTCCCCAAGGCAGATGGACTTTGGATGTGTGAGTGTGTGACAAGCTTCCCATCCCTGCAGAGACGCAGTGTTTGTAGCCTTAGTGAAAAAATTTAGTTTAGTGGTTTCAGCCTCGTGTGGCAAATAGATCTTAAAGGACAAAGCAGTTTATTGGTAGCTGTTAATAGAGCAATGCTAGCTCTGTCTGTATAAATAGAGAAATGGGCTTAGCCACAGAAGTGCAAACTATATGGTTATCCCATGTATTAACACAACCTAGGGCTTGAGTCCACACTTGTGTTTAATGTTGTATGATCTCCTAGAATTCTCAGTCCAGGCACATTTTGACAAAACTTTGTCCTCCTTTGAGGGGTTTCTTGTCAGGTTTTTGTGTTCCTTTTTTGTGGGTATTTGCCTCATTCCATCCCCGAGTTTTGCAGCTAGACAGTGTGATTCAAAACTATGTTCTAAGGTGTTTCCTGTAGTGGAGTCATTGGTTGGCACTATAGTAAGTCAGGCTTTTCCACTAAAAGGGGAAACAGAGAGTGGTAATTCACAAGACAAGCTAATGTTAAATTGTTAGAATAATTCCTTGATTGGAATTTTTAGCTTTGTGTTTTGTTGTTCTCTTTCCTGAAAATAACTTGGAGGTGCCCCAGATGTGTCCATCTACTGCTCTGATGCCTCGGATATCACTCATTCTTTTCACTTTAAGGAAAAAAAAAAAAAAACAGTAATTGTTGCAGAGGTCTCTGTATTTTGCAGCTGCCCTTTTTTAAGATGTACTTTTTCCAAATAAAACAATTTTTAACTCCCCCCACACACACAAAAATACATGTGACCCCAATGCTCATAGCAGCATTATTTACAATTGCTAAGATATGGAAGCAGCCTAAGTGTCCATCAACAGATGAATGGACAAAGATGTGATATATATATATATACACACACACACAATGGAATACTACTCAGCCATCATTTCCGTTCAGTTCAGTCACTTAGCTATGTCCGATTCTTTGTGACCCCATGGACTGCAGCATACCAGGCTTCCCCGTCCATCACCAACTCCCAGAGTTTGCTTAAACTCATGTCCATTGAGTCGGTGTTGACATCCAAACATCTCATCCTCTGTTGTCCCTTTCTCCTCCTGCCTTCAATCTCTCCCAGCATCAGGGTCTTTTTCAATGAGTCAGTTTTTCACATCAGGTGGCCAAAATATTGGAGCTTCAGCATCAGTCCTTCCAATGAATATTCAGGACTGATTTCCTTTAGGATTGACTAATTTGATCTTCTTAAAGTCCAAGGGACTCTCAAGAGTCTTCTCCAACACCACAATTCAAAAGCATCAGTTCTTTGGTGCTCAGCTTTCTTTATGGTCCAACTCTCACATCCATACTTGACTACTGGAAAAACCATAGCTTTGACTACACGGACTTTTGTTGGTAAAATAATGTCTCTGCTTTTTAGTATGCTATCTAGGTTTGTCATAACTTTTTTTCCAAGGAGCAAGCATCTTTTAATTTCACAGCTGCAGCTGCCATCTGCAGTGATTTTGGAGTCCAAGAAAATAAAGTCTGTCACTGTTTCCATTGTTTCCCCAACTATTTACCATGAAGTGATGGGACCAGATGCCATGATCTTAGTTTTCTGAATGTTAAGTTTTAAGCCAGTTTTTTCACCCTTCTCTTTCACTTTCATCAAGAGGCTGTTTAGTTTCTCTTTACTTTCTGCCATAAGCGTGGTATCATCTGCGTATCTGAGGGTATTGATATTTCTTTCAGCAATCTTGATTCCAGCTTGTGCTTCATCCAGTCTGGAGTTTTGTATGATATACTCTGCATATAAGTTAAATAAGCAAGGTGACAATATACAGCTTTGACATACTCCTTCCCCAATTTGGAACCAGTCCATTGTTCCATGTCTGGTTCTAACTGTTGCTTCTTGACCTGCATACAGATTTCTCAGGAGGCTCTTGCCTTGGGAACCCCATGAACAGTATGAAAAGGCAAAAAGATATGACACTGAAAGATGAACTACCCAGGTTGGTAGGTGCCCAACATGCTACTGGAGAAGAGTGGAAAAATAGCTCCAGAAGGAATGACAAGGCTGAGTCAAAGTGAAAACAATGTCTGGTTGTGTATGTGACATGATGGAAGCTAAGTCCGATGATGTAAACAACAATACAATAGGAACCTGGAATGTTACATCTATGAATCAAGGTAAATTGGAAGCGGTCAAACAGGAGATGGCAAGAGTGAACATTGACATTTTAGGAATCAGTGAACTAAAATGGACCAGAATGGATGAATTTAATTCAGATGACCATTATATCTACTACTATGGGCAAGAATCCCTTAGAAGAAATGGATTAGTCCTCATAGTCAACAAAAGAGTCCAAAACGCAGTACTTGGGTGCAATCTCAAAAATAACAGAATGATCTCTGTTTGGTTCCAAGGCAAACCATTCAATATCATAGTAATCCAAGTCTATGCCCCAACCACTAATGCCAAAGAAGATGAAGTTGAATGGTTCTATGAAGCCCTACAAGACTTTATAGAACTAACACCAAAAACAGATGTCCTTTTCATCATAGGGGACTGGAATGCAATAGTAGGAAGTCAAGAGATACCCAGAGTAACAAGCAAGTTTGGCTTTGGAGTACAAAATGCAGGGCAAAGGTTAACAGAATTTTGCCAAGAGAATGTACTAGTCATAGCAAACACCCTATTCCAACAACTACTCAGCCATAAAAAAGAATAAAATTTTGCCATTTGCAACAACATGGGTAGACTTGAAGAGTATTATGCTAAGTGAAATAAGTGAGAGAATGACAAATACTGTATGATAACACATATGTGGAATCTAAAAAAATAAAACTAGTCAGTACAAAAAAAAATAAAGAAACAAACTCACAGATGCAGGAAACTAGTGGTTACCATTAAGGTGAGGGAAGATGGGAGGGGCAAAACAAACAGGAGTGGGGATTAAGAGGTACAAACTATTATGCATAAAATAAATAAGCTACAAGGGATATACTGTACAACACAGAGAATAGAGCCAATATTTTATAATATCTATAAATGGAGTATAAACTTTAAAAATAGTGACTTTTCTTACAAAGTAAGAATGGACTTTTCTTACAGAGTAGAATTCACAAACTGAAATAAAAATATAAAGTAAGATCATTTCTTAGGCAAAACACAAAACCTAAAAATGATTCACAGTCTCTTCCCAAGTAATGGGTCAGGCTGCCTCTTGCATGTCACTGTGGCAACACTCACCATTTAATGACCCACAGAAAACCTGACTGTAGGGTTTACACAAGGTGTTGTACATCTGTAACTTACATGATACATCCAACTATACCCCAATTAAAAAAAAACACATTCCAATAGTTATAAAAAAAAATGGCACCACCGTTAACATGCAGGTTGGACGTATCTTTCGGCAAATTTTTGTCCCTTATTGCTGTCCCTAAGAGTTTATTTGAGCTTCTTGTGAAAGAGTCCTTGATTAGAAAGTGAATGCCTAATGAGACTTAAAAACTCCCCAGTCCTACACACATCTGCTCACATCCCCAGGGGGACACAGAGCTGAGCCTGGGTGCTTTGCACTCAAAAGCTTGTCACAAAAGTACACATGAACACCAAGAATTAAAGCAGTGTGCTTCAGGAATAATCGCTGAAAATGAAAATTCACTTTGGGGTTTTCTTTTCTGCGCTTCATTAGCGTGACTGTCATCTGGACAGTTAGGAGCATCCACATTGCCTTGAGGACTACTGAAGATGGAATGCAGAGAGAAGATGATCAGATACTACTGTTCAAAATAAGAACTTGAAGCCCTCAGGAAAAACAACAATAACAACATCATTTTGAAGGCAAAAGCAGGACTGGTTGAAAAGAAAGTCTCTTGACAGTAAGAGAAGGGCAGCTTTCACCCTACTCCCAAAGGTAGTTTTGTCACTGCAGTACAGCCTATCCTACCTTGACTAATGTAATATTTGGTGATAGAGGGCAAAGAGCTTACTGCAAGCAGGAGGCAGATGTCTATAAATGTTGCCTGAAAAAAGTGTGCTCGAAAGTGATAAGGTAGCTTTTACAAGAGTATATCCTCACCTCAAAGTCAAGCACCTCAATTTATGAAGCTGCACACAAAAGAACTTAGTCAAAAAAAAGAAAAAGAATATTCTTCCTTTCAGACATTTTCTTTTTTGTTGTGTGGCTCAAAATTTATCTGTCATTTGTCATTTTCATTCCTTCACACAATTTAAATAGAAGGTAGGTACTATTACAAAGCACAAAACCAACCCCTTTTTGGCCTTAAAGTTTACTATCAGATTGGAAGAAATTCTTAAAACCCTACAGCTAGCTCTTTGTGCATATCATGAGTCTAGCTATTTTTTTCTTCTAGAATGAATTTTACTTGCTTTGAGTCTCTTCAGACAGGTAAAAAACACTATAAGAGACCATGTAGTTTTCCTGATCAAATGTGCATGGATTATAGAATGTTCCAGCACTTTGGAATGCACTTTGTTTGAACTTTAAACTCATTTCAGTTTCTGGTTTTACTATCAGTTTCTTTCCTTCCATCTAATTTTCTCTAAGTTTCTATTCTGTTCAGGGAACAATTGAGAAGTTGGTATGCAGTTAAAATTAAAACCTGCCACTTCCCGCATAAAATATGTAAATAGTGCAATGCAGTTTGCATTTTTAAAGACAGCAACTCCAAAGTCTCTTAAGTAGTTTTTCTCTTAAGAAAAACCAGGGATTAATTTAACCCAGTGACCTCCAACCCTTCACATTCCACAGGATTTTTATTCAAATTAGTGGGAAGGATTAAACATCTACATGTTTGATTTCCTTCTAATATCTGCCACTCAGTTGACTTATTATCTGCATTTGTCATTTAACATAGCCATATGAATGAGTCCCTTAATCTCATTCTTCAATTTCTATGAAAAGCAACCAAAATGGAAAATTCCTTCTGACTCCTACCTTGGAAAAGAATATACTGGTCAGCATTATTGGAATCAGACTGTGGGGAAGTAGGCTGGGCCCCACTTTATAGTTATCTTGACTCTTGGGTATCTAGTTGACACACTAGAGCCTCAGGTAGATGCTGAAGAACTGCAAGACTGTTGAGGGACTTTATCATTTTGCTGATATGGTTTTCTGCAATTAGAATTATAATAATACATCATTGAAAGTAATGAGAATAAATGCATTTGTTTACTGATATGCATAAACACTAATGTCTATACCTACATTTCCTCAAGTCTTCCAAATTTCTAGGGTCACTCTATTCTTTAATATCAAATGTTTTGAGCTCCTGAATTATTCAGGTTAAACTACACTCTGCTACAGAAATGAATTAACTCCAAATTCTAATAGAGATTATTTCTCATTCACACAAAATTCACTGTAGGTATTTGAGTTGAAAGGCTTTCCCTGGTGGCTTCTCTTTAAGTGGTGATTCAGGGGGTCCAGGTTCTCTCTACCTTATGAAGCCTATCATCCCCTATATGCTTTTTTTAATTTATTTTTAATTGGAGGATAATTGCTTTACAATGTTGTGTTGGTTTCTGCTATACAACACATGAATCAACCATAAGTATACATATGTCCCCTCCTTCTCAAACCTCCCTATATGCTTTGGATCCTCTAAATGTAGCTGACCAATGAATACAACGAGAGAAGAGCACATAGGAAGGTTTAGGGGCCTGTGATACCTACAGGTACAGCAAACAATAAGCACAACTTAACTCCTAGCCAGATCAAACATAAGCCCTCACACTAGAGGCCAAGTTACCTAGTTCTTTTTACTCATTACATCATGTCTGGCTTTCTACAAATAATTACAAGGCATTCGAAAAGACCAAAAAAAAAAATGTCTAAAAGATAAACCAAGCATCAGAATCAGGCTCAGATATGGCAGAGATTTTGCAATTATCAGACTAGGAATTTGAAGCAACTATGATTAATATACTAAAGACTCTAATGGCAAAAGTGGATAACACGCAGAAGCAGATGGAAATGTAAGCAGAGAGTCAGAAATTCTGGGAATCAAAAGGAAATGCTGGAAATTAAAAACACTAACAGAAATGAAGAATGCCTTTGATGGGCTCAGCAACAGATTAGATATGACTAAGGAAGGACTCAGTGATATGTTAATAGAAACTTCTAAAACTGAAATACAAAGAGAAAAAAAATAAAAGATAGAGCATAATATTCAAGAACTATGGAACAGTTACAAAAGTGTCATATATGGATAATAGAAGTACCAGATGGAGTAGAAAGAGAAGAAATATTTGAAATAATAATGACTGAGAATTTTCTAAAATTAATGACAGGCATCAAACCACAGATTCAAGAAGCTCAGCTGCTGCTGCTAAGTCACTTCAGTCGTGCCTGACTCTGTGCGACCCCATAGATGGCAGCCTACCAGGCTCCTCTGCCCATGGGCTTTTCCAAGCAAGAGTACTGGAGTGGGGTGCCATTGCCTTCTCTGCAAGAAGCTCAGAGAACACCCAAAAAGACAAATATTAAAAAATCTATACCTAGACATTTGTATTTAAATTGCAGAAAGTCAAAGACAGAAAAAACATTGAAAGAAGACAAAAAAATAAAACATTTCACCTACAGAGAAAAGTTAAAATCCACAACAGACTTCTCTTCAGAAATCACGCAAGCAAAAAAGAGAGTGGAGTGAAACATTTAAAGTGTTGAAAGAAAAAACCCACCAACTTATAATTATATATCCAGTCAAATTATTCTTTAAAAGTGAAGGAGAACTAAAGAATTTCTTAGACAAACAAAAACTGAGGATGCTTCCCTGGTGGCTCAGTGGTAAAGAATCCACCTGGCAATGCAGGAGACATAGATTTGATTCCTGGTCTGGGAAGATCCCATATGGCTCAGAACAACTAAGCCTGTGCACCACAGTTACTGAGCCGCGCTCTATGGCCCAGAAGCTGCAACTCTTGAGCCCATGTGCCACAGCTGCTGAAGCCTGAATGCCCTAGAACCTGTGCTCCTCAACAAGAGAAGCCACTGCAATGAGAAGCCCATGCATCACAACTAGAGAAAAGCCGGCAGAGCAATGAAGACAGCAGAGCCAAAAATAAAAATAAATAAATATTTTTAAAAAAGAAATTGAAGGAGTTTATTGCCAGTAGACCTACCTTGTAAGAAATGTTACAAACAAAAGTTCTTCTAAAAGAAGACAAATGATATAGCTCAGAAAGGCAGAACCACATAAAGAAGAGTGTGATAGAAGGAATAAAGGTAAAATAAGATATTTTTATTTCTCTAATTGTTAATTAACCTAACACACAACAGTTCATAATAACTGTAAGAAGCAATGTATTCAGCAAATGTAGCTTACAAATAAATGAAATGAGTGACTCATTTCAATAAGGGATGGGAGGGAATAACTGTGAATACTCTGTTAGAAGGTACTTATACTACTGTGAAATGGTATAGGGTTATTTGAAAGTTGATGTGGAATAGTTGTATATGTTGAAAACTCTAGACCAACCATTAAATAGAAGTTATAAAAAAAAGAAGTACAATTGATATGCTAAGAGAAGAGAGAAAATGGAATCATAGAAAATGCTCAATTTAAACAAGAGAAGACAGAAAAAGTACAAGATCAAACAAAGGACAAGAGCAATGAATAAAAAACAGCAACAACTAGGGGGATGCTACTGGTATCTAAAGAGGAGAGTCCAGAGATACTGCTAAACAACTTTAAACGTACAGGAAAGGCCCCTGCAACAGAGAATTATTCAATCCAAAATGTCAGTAGTGACAAGGCTGATAAACTCTGTTATACCAATTTCTTATCAACTCCATGAATTATACATCTGAAAATTTTCTTAGTGAAGACGGCAGAGACAGCTAGCCATATGATAAAATTCATTCATTTGCTTGCATGGTATAAAAAGGTTCCTAGAAAATTGCTGCTCAGCCAGGTACTATATTTCCAACATCTAGGTAGAGCCATATGGCTAGTTTTTGACAAAAGAAAGTAAGCAGCTGTGATATATGCCTCTTCTGAGCTCAGGTCATTGAGAAGCAAGCGTGCCTTCTCCACCTTCTTTTCTTTCACGTGGTTGCTAGCTAGATGAACAGGGTTAAGTGGTGGAGTCTTATGCCTTATAGGACAGCAGAGACACAAGATGGAAGGAGCCTGGGTCCCTGAATGACTGCATGGAACACTATCTGCTGACCAGGAACTCTCCATGCACAGTTATGAAGACAAGAAATAAGTTTTAGTATGCTAAGCCACTAATATCAGAGTGGCTTAGTCTAAACAAGAAATAAGTTTTAGTCTGTTAAGCCACACAATATCACAGTAATCCAAGTCTATTCCCTGATCAGTAATACTGAAGAAGCTGAAGCTGAATGGTTCTATGAAGACCTACAAGATCTTCTAGAACTAACACCCAAAAAAGATGCCCTTTTCATTATAGGGCACTGGAATGCAAAAGTAGGAAGTCAAGAGATACCTGCAGTAACAGGAAAATTTGGCCTTGGAGTACAAAATGAAGCAGGGCAAAGGCTAAAAGAGTTTTGCCAAGAGAACACACTGATCATAGCAAACACCCTCTAACAACACAAGAGAAGACTCTACACATGAACACCACCAGATGGTCATTACCGAAATCAGACTGATTATATTCTTTGCAGCCAAAGATGGAGACGCTCTATACAGTCAGCAAAAACAAGACTGGAAGCTGACTGTGGCTCAGATCATGAACTGCTTATTGCCAAATTCAGACTTAAATTGAAGAAAGTACGGAAAACCATTAGACCGTTCAGGTATGACCTAAATCAAACCCCTTACAATAATACAGTAGAAGTGACAAATAGATTCAAGGGATTAGATCTGATAGACAGAGTGCCTGAAAAACTATGGAAGGAAGCTCGTAACACTGTACAGGAGGCAGGGATCAAGACCATCCCCAAGAAAAAGAAGTGCAAAAAGGCAAAATGGTTGTCTCAGGAGGCCTTACAAATAGCTGAGTAAAGAAGAGACGCTAAAGGCAAAGGAGAAAAGGAAAGACATACCTATTTGAATGCAGAGTTCCAAAGAATAGCAAGGAGAGATAAGAAAGCCTTCCTCAGGGATCAATGCAAAGAAATAGAGGAAAACAATAGAATGAGAAAGACTAGCTAAGGGTCAGACACGACTGAGGGACTTCCCTTTCACTTTTCACTTTCATGCATTGGAGAAGGAAATGGCAACCCACTCCAGTGTTCTTGCCTGGAGAATCCCAGGGACGGGGGAGCCTGGTGGGCTGCCGTCTGTGGGGTCACAGAGTCAGACACGACTAAAGCGACTTAGCAGGAGCAGCAGAGATCTCTTCAAGAAAATTAGAGATACCAAGGGAATATTTCATGCAAAGATGTGCACAATAAAGGACAGAAATGGTAAGGACCTAACAGAAGCAGAAGATATTAAGAAGAGGGGGCAAGAATACACAGCATAAATACACAAGAAATATCTTCATGACCCAGATAATTACGATGGTGTGATCACCAACCTAGAGCCAGACATCCTGGAATGCGAAGTCAAGTGGGCCTTAGGAAGCATCACTACGAACAAAGCTAGTGGAGGTGATGCAATTCCATTGAGCTCTTTCAAATCCTAAAAGACGATGCTGTGAAAGTGCTGCATTCAATATGCCAACAAATTTGGAAAACTCATCAGTAGCGACAGGACTGGAAAAGATCGGTTTTCATTCCAATCCTAAAGAAAGGCAATGCCAAAGAATATTCAAACTACTGCACAATTGCATTCATCTCACACACTAGAAAAGTAATGCTTGAAATTCTCCAAGCCAGGCTTCACCAGTACATGAACCATGAACTTCCAGATGTTCAAGCTGGATTTAGAAAAGGAAGAGGAGCCAGAGATCATATTGCCAACATCCGTTGGATCATTGAAAAAAGCAAGAGAGTTTCAGAAAAACATCTACTTCTGCTTTATTGACTACACCAAAGCATTTGACTGTGTGGATCACAAGAAACTGTGGAAAATTCTTCAAGAGATGGGAATACCATACCACCTGACCTGCCTACTGAGAAATCTGTAGGCAGGTCAAGAACCAACAGTTAGAAATGGACATGGAACAACAGACTGGTTCCAAATAGGAAAAAGAGTATGTCAAGGCTGTATATTGTCACCCTGCTTATTTAACTTATACACAGGGTACATCATGCGAAATGCCAGGCTAGATGAAGCACAAGCTGGATCAAGATTGCCGGGAGAAATATCAATAACCTCAGATATGCAGATGACACCACCCTTATGGCAGAAAGTAAAAGAACTAAAGAGCCTTTTGATGAAAGTGAAAGAGGAGAGTGAAAAAGCTGGTTTAAAATTCAACATCCAGAAAACTAAGATCATGGTATCTGGTCCCATCAGTTCAGTTCAGTTCAGTCGCTCAGTCACATCTGAGTCCAAGGGACTCTCAAGAGTCTTCTCCAACACCACAGTTGAAAAGCATCAATTATTTGGCGCTCAGCTTTCTTCACAGTCCAACTCTCACATCCATACATGACCACTGGAATAACCCATAGCCTTGACTAGATGGACTTTTGTTGACAAAGTAACGTCTCTGCTTTTTAATATGCTGCCTAGGTTGGTCATAACTTTCCTTCCAAGGATGGCAAATACATGAGGAAACAGTGGAAACAATGAGAGACCTTATTTTCTAGGGCTCCAAAATCACTGCAGATGGTGACTGCAGCCATGAAATTAAAAGATGCTTGCTCCTTGGAAGAAAAGCCTTGACAAACCTACACAGCATATTAAAAAGCAGAGACATTACTTTGCCAACAAAGATCTGTCTAGTCAAAGCTATGGTTTTTCCAATAGTCATGTATGGAAGTGAGAGCTGAACTATAAGGAAAGCTGAGCACTGAAGAATAGATGCTTTTGAACTGTGGTGTTGGAGAAGACTCTTGAGAGTGCCTTGGACTGCAAGGAGATCCAACCGGTCAATTCTAAAGGAAAGCAGTCCTGAATATTCACTGGAAGGACTGATGCTGAACCTGAAACTCCAATACTTTGGCCACCTGATGTGAAGATTGACTCATCTGAAAAGACCCCGATGCTGGGAAAGATTGAGGGCAGGAGAAACGGGCAACAGAAGATGAGATAGTTGGATGGCATCACCAACTCAATGGGCATGAGTTTGAGCAAACTCCAGGAAATAGTGAAGGAGAGAGAAGCCCAGCATGCTGCAGCCCTTGGGGTCACAAGGAGTCGGGCACTATTTAGCAACTAAACAGCAAAACCAACACTTATTTAATAAAACCTTAAAAATCCAGTAAAGAACACATTTTCAAAGAATATTCAACCACATGAGAAAACGCTCAAAATAGAAAAAGCAGGATATAAAACTGTATATTTCATGTCACAATTTTATAGTGAAATGCAATGAAGAAACGTTAGTAGCAGTCTCTGTAGTGAAATTATGCATGGTTTCTAGTGTCTTCTTTATTCTTTTCAGTGTTTATCTCCACATTTTTTATTTTTAAAAGTTATTACCTATATAATCAGGAAAAAAGCAAATGAAATGTTATAATCCTTTTTAGCTTTATCATATTTCCAGAGGGAAATTCTGTCTTGATTATTCATAAAGTGAAATGTTCTTTTTCCAAGTTGGAAGACCCTATACATGCTAAGGATTGACTCTAGGTCAGCTATCTGGGTGGGCCTGGCAAACTTCTTACTTTGTTTCTCAGACAACTTCCCAGTTCAATGTTTCCCATGCCAGCCTTCTCTGTGGCACAGCTTAGAAGTTCTGGATTTTTTAAGAACTCAAGTGAAATTCCTCAGAAAACATATTTGGTTAGTAGTTGCCAATTCAATGAAGCAGTGAACGTAATGGGGAGTAAAGATAGAGAATTCTTTTTAAAAGCACTCATTTTACTTGAATTATTTATAAAGAAAAGAAAAGGGAGGAGGGAAACCCCTTGGACCTAAAAAAATGGCTGCAGTGTCCATTGAAGGTCACCATTCTGGTTGTAGGATGCTGTGTAACATCACTTCAAAGCTTAGTGGTTTCATACAAAGATAATCTATTATCTCTCATGGTTTTCTGAAGTTCAGGAATCTGGGTGAGTCTGGCTCAGTCACTCATGAGGTTGCATTAAGATGTCAGCTTGACTGGGGCTGGATGAGGATTCACTTTCAACATGAATCACACTCATGGCTGGTAAATTGGTACAAGCTGTTGTTTGCAAGCCTCAGTTCCTCTCTCTGTGGGTCCCAGCACAGAGCTACAAAGGTGTCTTCATGGCACGCTGTTGCCTTCTCCTAGCGGGAGGCATTCAAGGCAGAGGACCCAATGCTTCTTAGGACCTAGCTTTAGCAGTCACACTGTCATTTCTGGAATATTGTATTGGTGGCATAGCTCAGCCCTATTCAATGGAAGAGGAAAGGGCAGGGGAGGGGTCGGGTGTGAAAACCAGGAGGTAAAAACGGTGGAGGCCATTACAGAGGCAGACTGCCCAGTTACCTATCCAGAATCTTGACAATGACCACTTCCTGACAAAACCACAGGCTTTTGTTTAGATGTCTTTCTTTTCCCAATCCTGCCACAGTGAAAGGAATCCAACCCATCCCCAATGCCACTGGGCGAGACTAATTGAGCTAAATGTAATTACAGTCCCTTTGACAGTGATTGGCTCAAAATTCCAGACCTAAGCCAGTTAGCACAGGATATTCTCCCAGCCTCCAGAATTATTCAGGTCAATGAGGCATAAGAGGACACTTTTGGGGTGCTTCTTAAAAGAGAACCACCAGAATGGAGATGCAGACGTAGAGGACAGATTTATGAACACAGGGGCAGAATGAATTGAGAATAAAACATTGAAACATGTCCTGTGGAAATTTGCTGTATCATGCAGGGAGCTTAAATCCAGTGGTCTGTGACAATCTAGAGGAGTTGGATGGGGTGGGAAGTGGGAAGGAGGTTCAAGAGGGAGGAGATGTGTGTATACCTATGGCTGATTCATGTTGATGTATGGCAGAAATCAACACAATATTGTAAAGCAATTATGCTCCAATTAAAAATAAATACGCTTTCTAAAAAAGAGAACCATCACAAAAGATGATTCCTGTCTTCCTCAGGTGTTTTGGGGTGTGGATCTGAGCCCCAGGGGTGCTGAAGCACCATCTGCCAGCCTGAGAATCAAGCCACCCAGTGGAGGAGAGCTGAGAGATTCTTAAGAGAAAATAAGCTGGTCTTCTTAGGACCAGAGCTGATCACTGCTCTGACAATGAGCTAGTCCTTTATTTGGGGTAATTAACTTCCTATATTTTTGAAGGTACTTTAAGATAGGCTTCCTAGTATGTGCATCCAAACCTGATTTTTCCCACTTGCTAAATGGAGATATCGTGAGGCTAAAAGAAATGAAAGACAAATGCTTTGCAAAGAGGCTTGGAGCTTCTATTCAGTCTAACTACTGAGCTGGTCATTTCCAGTTGTATAAATTCCACTTTTTGTCTCCACAGTCTGATCAAGAAATGGTTCAGTGTTGTTGAGTAGGATAAGAAAAGACAATACTTCAAAACAACTTTTTGATTTGTGGTCTGCTCATGAGGTACCCTCTTATTGAGGTTTTTCACATTTCCAATTCCCTTCAAATGCAGAATAACCATAAAATAGTCACACACACAAAAAAAACCCTTGCTTTTCAACAAAGGGGTAATTAAATCTACTTGAACCACACCAAAATTTGGGACAGCTAACCTGATATGTGGATAAAAGTATTATCAAGCAGGTCTGGTCCAACACATCCAGAACCAGCAATGGTTACATCGAAAGGCTGAACAGATAACTGCTTTGGGGGTGCAGTGTTGGGACTGCCTGAACAAGATGTGCTGGGCTCTAGGGCCCAGGCTGGCAGAACCATAAGCTTGAGATTTTTGAGCTGTGGCAAGGGACACCAAGAGAGGTCACATAAAACTGGTCTTTGAAATAAGCATCAAGTGGCCCCAAGATGTCCATCACTTCTGGCCAGTGTCTGAAATGTCATATGAGCCTTTTGATTTAACGCTGAGAGGAGAAACGTGATAAAGATTTACAGTCACTAGGATCACACCATAAATTGAGATATTGGGCCTGCCTGAAATCTGTGTGCAACATTTGTACAGAATAAAGGAACATGCCATGGAGGTGAAGGGACAAAGAAAGAGGTCCAGGAATCTGGAGGGCACTGAAGACTAACTTGGCTGCATCACACTTTTGCGGATGGCATAGAAACTTGAATGATCTACAGTTTTGCCAATGGCAGGTTTATTTACAATATTTATGAAGCACATAAATAGACTTGCTATAATGACAGGCACTATACTGAGGGCTTTGCATTTACTTATTTAATCCCTTCAGCAATCCCATGAAATAGGTATTCTTATCATCCTTATTTTACAGACTTGGAAACTGTAAAATAAGGCACAGAGATGTAAGAAACTAGCCCAAGGTCACATAGCTAGTAACCAAAGCACAGAGAGTTTAAGTGACTTGCCCATGGTCACACAGCTGATAAGTGGTAGAGTCAGGATTTGAATACAGCCTTTGCTGCCAGGGCCCATGCTCCTAACCACCATGCCTGCCGCCTATGCTATCATATTTCAGTTTCTTTGCAGACTTGCTGCTAAATGTTCCCTGGTAGGGATGTTCCTTTCTGCATGACTATTCAGACTAGGATCTTAGTGAAGCTGGAGCAGATTTAAGTACATGTGGTTGCTGTGGGTGATTTTTCAATCAAGCCTGGCCCTCAATCCTGGGACACTGGGTCACCACAAACTCTAGTTATTCTGTCTTCAACCAGCCTGATGAATATCCATAACTTTGGGCCTGTTAGAAATGCAGTCAATCACAAGGGACTCAGGCCAACCATTTCCCTCTTTGCCCAAGCTTCCTGATCATTCCAGGCCTCTGCCCATTACACGCCCTCCTTCTTAAATACTATCATCAGTGCTGGGGTCGTTAGGGAGAAAACCAATGAAGAGGAAATGATTATAAAAGTTACATCTGCTATTCAGGCAGCTGTTCTCTTTCCTCATTAGGACAATCAATCATTTTTCACCATCATTTTTGTAACTGGGAAAAGGCTTCATTTATTCTAAGATCTAAGGAGCAGGAATGAGGGAGTTAAATCCCACAGGTCTTTAGCTGATGGGATTTTTTTTTTAATATTCTGTCCTCGCCAATGACCTAATTAAGCTTTACAGAGAATGATAAACTCTCAGCTCCTCTGTCTCATTTCCATCTGTACTTTTGCAGGAAAGGCACTCCATGCCCCTATCAGTCCATGCCTTCTCTTTCAGCTTTCTTTTCAGTCTCATCTTTGCAGATTAAGCTCAGCTTTCTCTGACTTCCTGTGAGGGCTTCTTAGAAATGTATTTTCATCACTAAAACCTCATAGCCAAGTCACAGATTGTCATGGAGGCATTAAGTCATATATCCATGGAATCAGAACTGTATGGGAAGAAAGTCACCACTTGTAAAGATGATGAGTCACAACTATGGGGGCAGACTACCCAGGTTCAAATAGTGACTTTGCCCCTTACTAGCTATTTGAGCTTGGGCACATTACCATGCTTCTTGGTGTCTTGGTGTCCTCATCTGTAAAATAGAGAAAAGTATGTACATATGCCCTAGGGTTGTTTTGGGGATAAGTTAAATAATAGTATATATAAAGCACTTAAAACAGTGCCTGTCATACAGTACACGAAATTTTAAATGTATCTATTATTATTGTTGCTGCTGTTGCTATTGTTATTATCTAGTTCACCTGTCCATGATGCTTATATACCCTCTTAAACATCTTCCTCTTAAAACCCCTGAAATCTGATCAGCCCAACCATCTGCCTTCTCCATGCCTGTGTCCTGACTGTTGAGAGCTTTGGGGAAAATCCAACAATTGTGTGGACTGCCAATTCATGTTCTCCGGATACTCCATCAATGTGCCCCCATGCATCAACCAGGATCCAGGCAGAAAGACAAAGCACTGTTATTTCAGTAGAGGTAAACCAGGGACAGGAGGTGAAACTGATGAAACAGACACTGAAGAACTTGAAAGGTAGACAGGGGACACTAGATAACACAAGAATTAGTGGCCTCCTGGGGATGTGAAGGAACAAAGGGAAGAGGTTGAAGTTATCAGAACCTAGAAACCTAGAGAAGGGACCCCATGGGGCTGTGACCCAGATCCTCATAGAGGTGATAACACCCATCTATGAGGGGACATAGGCTGATTATGAGAGTGTTGAGAAAAATGCAAACTGGATGGGGATCAGTTAGTGCTAGCATGATGCTCACAGCAACAGGAAATAGACATTAAACTCACAGGAAGCAAACGGGAAGGAACAGCCACCTGGCCTGCCTACCATAGCCACACTGATCTTTCTAAAAAGCAAATGTGGCCAGGTCACAAATTTTCTTAAAGCTGTGGCTTTCACTGCATCCCCAGTAGAGTGTGGAGTGTAGTTTGTTGTACAGACCTCCTAGAGCTGGTCCTGGTCTGCTCACTGGCACTGTCTTTTCCCCTGCTCCAAACCATCTCCCTGACCACATTCATGCCAACCATGTTGAAGTCACTGCATTCTTCCAAACACTCCATGCCTTTGTTCTGGCCTGGAAACCTCTTCTCTATGAAGTCTTTGTTGATCACCCAAACTAGGAATGGCTAGCCTTCCTGTGTACCCTCCCTGTAAATGCAATGTACTTCCTTTAGCAGATGCAACCGGGGCCCTGCCCACATCTCCTTGGAAGAGATGTTTACTAGGACAGGGAAGACACAGAAGGATGCTTACTATGAACACCTGTGACTCTATATTGGCCCACCAGAGCACATTTGGCCAGGTGTGCGGGAGGAGTGCCAGGGCGTTAATCCCACTCTGGGCAGCCCCCAAACACTGATGAAGAGGGATCTGATGGTTAACTGCCCCAGCTGAGTGGCCCCTTGATTGGAAGAATGAGGCACCTTTACATCAGCTTCTAGAGTTCCCCAGGGAGAAAGAACCCTAGTTGCCTATGGTAGTAACTAGTTTAAAAATGCACCCTTAGTTAGATTTCTTCTGTTTCCTGCCTCAATTATGAAATCTTTTCTACCAGTGTTCCCTGGCATCACTTCCCAAATAAATTACTTACATTTAAATCCTTGTTCCACAGGCCTACTTTGGGAGAAACCCAAATTAAGATACTTCTCTCACAGCCCATTACATAGTGCTGTACTTCAGTTTAAAGCTCCCTATTGTATCCTCCAGTCATAATACAGTGCCAGGAGGACATAATATGTCCTCCATCCGTTCCTTATGAGTAAGGGGAGAGATCTGAAAAACAAAGTGGTGGCTTTTTATAAACATGATGTGTGATGAGCAGATGTCATTGAAGAAGGATGGCAAGGGGCTTTGAGATTATAATTCACATTTTTGGAGGTAGGGCTACTTGGGGAGCCAAAGAAAGGGCATAGAATTGCTACTTTTAATTCCTCTGTTTCTTCAGAGAAGATGGAAATAGCAGTAACAGAATCATTCATACACACACACACACACACACACACAGAAATGTGAGAGACAGGAATTTTGCCCCTTTCACCATGCCCCATAGGTCTGGCTTCCACAGCAGCTGTCACCTCTAATTCTAACAATTATATATCCCTTTATGCTACTCTAAGAAATGCCATGCCCAAATCACATCACTATGGCAGCCCTTTCACTCTGAGAAGCTCAGAAAGCAGGCAGTTCTAACATTGTCTGGCATGGCTGATGTCCGGCTTAAAGGCCATCTGCTCCCTCTCTAATCAGGACCAGCCATGTTGGGAATACTCCCTCCAACTTAATCCTTCCTGTGAATGAGACTAATCATAAATAAGAGCCTTGTAATGCCCAAGAGTGTCCCAATTCTCTTATAACTGCCAGCATTAGAAACAAAACCTCCATCCTCAATTTAAAAATAAATAATTTTTTTTAAAAGAAAAGAAATAAAACCTCCACAGTCAAATAAAATACCACAGTCATTTCAGCTTTTGTGCAGGAGGACTTCTGTGCAGGCCAGGGACTGGATTCTATTATGCAAGTTATTCTGACCTCGTCCAGCCAAGCTCCACATCAAAATTTTTCACTATTTGCCCTCCTGCCTGGACAATCAAAGCATTTCATGGTTCTTTCCAATAATATAACTACTAAAGAAGATTTTAAATTATAATTGTTTTATTATCTAACTTATTTGAGCACCTGCAATGTGTCAGTACCACTTACAAAACGCTGCACAAACTACTTTACACACAGCAGCTCTTTCAATCCTCAAAACAACTCAATAAGAAAGGTAAGTGGATTAGCTTCATGTCACAGCAGGGGAAGCAGAGAGTATGCCTGACTGGCTTAAACACAGGCTTTCCAACTCTCAAGCCTGTGCACTTTACCATAGTATTATTCTGTCATTATTTCAAACTTCATACAGTAGAATTTTAACACTGAAGGGGACCACAGAGATTAACTAGCATCCAACCCCCTTCTGAGATGCTACTCTTTGATAATTTAACACATGGTCTTGGCAATCAGACAGACCCGAGGAGGAGTTCCAGACCTGTCACTTAACTAGCTGTGTGATCACAGACAAGACATTTACTCTCTTTAAGCTTTTGGTCTCCCCATCTGTAAAACGGGGCTAACGGGCACCTCCTGAGAACAGGATTGTTGTGAGGAAGAAAGGAGATTCTGTATGAAAAGGACTTAGCTTGTTGCCTAGCAAGTCTCTCTTAAATATTAGCTAACATTAATGTAGTACTAACTACATTCAGTTCAGTTGTTCAGCCGGAGTCATCTCCGACTCTTTGCAACCCCATGAAACGCAGCACGCCAGGCCTCTCTGTCCATCACCAACTCCTGGAGCCTACCCAAACTCATGTCCATTGAGTTGGTGACACCATCCAACCATCTCATCCTCTGTCATCCCCTTCTCCTCCTGCCCTCAATCTTTCCCAGCATCAGGGTCTTTTCCAATGAGTCAGCTCTTCGCATGAGGTGGCCAAAGTATTGGAGTCTCAGCTTCAACATCAGTCCTTTCAATGAACACTCAGGGCTGATCTCCTTTAGGATGGACTGGATGGATCTCCTTGCAGTCCAAGTGACTCTCAAGAGTCTTCTCCAACACCACAGTTCAAAAGCATCAATTCTTTGGCACTCAGCTTTCTTTGTAGTCCAACTCTCACATTCACACCTGACTACTGGAAAAACCACAGCCTTGACTAGACTTTGTCAACAAAGTAATGTCTCTGCTTTTTACTATGCTGTCTAGGTTGGTCATAACTTTCCTTCCAAGGAGTAAGCGTCTTTTAATTTCATGGCTATAATCACCATCTGCAGGGATTTTGGAGCCCCAAAAAATGAAGTCTGATACTGTTTCCACTGTTTCCCCATCTATTTCCCATGAAGTGATGGGACCAGATGCCATGATCTTCGTTTTCTGCATGTTGAGCTTTAAGCCAACTTTTTCAGTCTCCTCTTTCATTTTCCTCAAGAGGCTCTTTAGTTCTTCTTCACTTCGCCATAAGGGTGGTGTCATCTGCATATCTGAGGTTATTGATATTTCTCCCGGCAATCTTGATTCCAGCTTGTGCTTCATCCAGCCCAGCATTTCTCATGATGTACTCTGCATATAAGTTAAATAATAGGGTGACAATATACAGCCTTGACGTACTCCTTTTCCTATTTGGAACCAGTCTGTTGTTCCATGTCCAGTTCTAACTGTTGTTTCCTGAACTGCATATAGGTTTCCCAAGAGGCAGGTCAGGTGGTCTGGTATTACCATCTCTTTCAGAATTTTCCACAGTTTCTTGTGATCCACACAGTCAAAGGCTTTGGCATAGTCAATAAATCTAGGTATTCTTTTAAGTACTCGGTGCATATCAAATTCATCTTAATTTTCACAATTACTTCAGAAAGTAGCAGCTATAATAATCCCCACTTTACAGATGGATTAACTGAGGCATGTGTCAGCCATCAAACCACAGATCTAGGAAGTTCAAAAGAATACCAAGTAGGATAATTGCCCGAAAAACTACGCCTAGGCTTATCATATTCAAGCTGCAGAAAGTCAAAGATTGGGAACTCATGTACACCCGTGGCAGATTCATGTCAATGTATGGCAAAACCAATACAGTATTGTAAAGCAAAATAAAGTAAAGTAAAAGTAAAAANATCAAACCACAGATCTAGGAAGTTCAAAAGAATACCAAGTAGGATAATTGCCCGAAAAACTACGCCTAGGCTTATCATATTCAAGCTGCAGAAAGTCAAAGATTGGGAACTCATGTACACCCGTGGCAGATTCATGTCAATGTATGGCAAAACCAATACAGTATTGTAAAGCAAAATAAAGTAAAGTAAAAGTAAAAATTAAAAAATAATAAAAATTTAAAAAGAAAAAATTATTAAAAGAAGACAGAGGGAAAAATTATCTTACTAATACAAAAGCAAAGATAAGAATTACATCTGATTCCTCATAAACCATGCAAGCAAGAAGAGAGTGGACTGAAATATTTAAAGTGTTAAGAGAAAAAACCACCAAACCATAACTCTGTAACCTTTGAAATTATCCTTCAAAAGTGAGGAGAAATAAATATTTTCTAGGATAAAAATTGAGGGAATCTATTGCCAGAATATCTGCCTTGCAAGAATGTTACAAGAAGTTCTTCAGAGAGAAGGAAAGTGATATAGGTCAGAAACTTGGATCTACATACAGAAAGAATAAGAGAATTAATTTAAAAAGAAAAAGTAAAAATTCTTGTTTTTCTTATGCTTAATTGCTTTACCAGAAAACAATTTGTTCAAAATAATAATAGAAACAATGTATTCAATTATGTATGCTTACCAGATGCCATGATCTTCATTTTCTGAGTGTTGAGCTTTAAGCCAACTTTTTCACTCTCCTCCTTCACTTTCATCAAGAGGCTTTTTAGTTCCTCTTCACTTTCTGCCATAAGGGTGGTGTCATCTGCATATCTGAGGTTATTGATATTTCTCCAGCAATCTTGATTCCAGCTTGTGCTTCTTCAAGCCCAGCGTTTCTCATGATGTACTCTGCATAGAAGTTAAATAAGCAGGGTGACAATATACAGCCTTGACGTACTCCTTTTCCTATTTGGAACCAGTCTGTTGTTCCATGTCCAGTTCTAACTGTTGCTTCCTGACCTGCATATAGGTTTCTCAAGAGGCAGGTCAGGTGGTCTGGGATTGCCATCTCTTTCAGAATTTTCCACAGTTTCTTGTGATCCACACAGTCAAAGGCTTTGGCATAGTCAAT
>SJYX01002220.1:0-26358 GCA_006410675.1 Oreotragus oreotragus | reverse complement strand
GTGTTGTTGGAAGAGAGTGTTTGCTATGACCAGTGCATTTTCTTGGCAAAACTCTATTAGTCTTTGTCCTGCTTCATTCCGTACTCCAAGGCCAAATTTGCCTGTTACTCCAGGTGTTTCCCATCACTTCATGGGAAATAGATGGAGCAACAGTGGAAACAGTGTCAGACTTTATTTTGGGGGCTCCAAAATCACTGCAGAGGTGACTGCAGCCATGAAATTAAAAGACGCTTACTCCTTGGAAGAAAAGTTATGACCAACCTAGATAGTATATTGAAAAGCAGAGACATTACTTTGCCAACAAAGGTCCGCCTAGTCAAGGCTGTGGTTTTTCCAGTGGCCATGTATGGATGTGAGAGTTGGACTGTGAAGAAAGCTGAGCACCAAAGAATTGATGCTTTTGAACTGTGGTGTTGGAGAAGACTCTTGAGAGTCCCTTGGACTGCAAGGAAATCCAACCAGTCCATTCTAAAGGAGATCATCCCTGGGTGTTCCTTGGAAGGAATGATGCTAAAGCTGAAACTCCAGTACTTTGGCCACCTCATGCGAAGAGTTGACTCATTGGAGAAGACTCTGATGCTGGGAGGGATTGGGGGCAGGAGGAAAAGGGGATGACAGAGGATGAGATGGCTGGATGGGATCACTGACTGGATTGACGTGAGTCTGAGTGAACTCCAGGAGATGGTGATGGACAGGGAGGCCTGGCATGCTGTGATTCATGGGGTTGCAAAGAGTCAGACATGACTGAGCAACTGAACTGAACTGAACTGATATGTATATGTGTGTGTATATATATATATACTTATATATAAATGAAATGAATAATAGTAATAATACAAGGGATGGGAGAAAGGAATTAGGAATATTTTGTTGTTATGAAGTACCTGTGATACACATGAAGTGCTATAGTGTTACTTGAAAGTGGACTCATGTTTGCTATAACTGTATATTGCAAACTCTAGAGCAACCACTAAAAGAGTAAATAAATATAATTGATATGCTAAAAATAAGAGAAAATGGAATCATACAATGTGCTCATTTAAAACCACAAAAGGCAGAACAAGTGTGAAAGAAAAACAGAAAAAAAGAATAAGGGTGATAAATAGAAAACAATAACAAATATGGTATAGTCATTCAACTATATCAATAATCATATTTAAACATCAATGTTCTAAATACATCAATTAAAGAAAAAGACTCTCAGAGTGAGTCACAAAAACAAGATAACTATATGTCTACAAGTAACTTACTTTAAATATAATGATGCATATAGAAAAGTAAATGGATGGAGAAAGATATACGATGCAACCTAACACTAAGAATCAAAACAAAACTGTCGTAGCTAAATTGGTTTTCAATAGAACAGACTTCAGAGCAAGAAAAGTCATCAGAGATAAAGAGGGGCATAAAATAATGTTAAAGGGTTAGTTCTCCAAGAACACATGATATGTATGTTTTGGAAGCAGCCAAAATGTTTTTTAGAAAGTGAATGGATAAATAAAGTATGCTACTCAGTGGTAAAGAATCCGCCTGCCAATACAGGAGATGCAGAAAACGGGGGTTTGATCCCTGGATCAGGAAGATCTCTTGGAGGAAGAAGTGGCAACCCACTCCAGTGTTCTTGCCTAGAAAATCCCATGGACAGAGGAGCCTGGAGGGCTACAGTCCATGTGGTCACAAAGAGTCAGACGTGACTTAGTAATGGAGCACAGAGGCATATCCAGACAATGGAATGTGTGTTATTCAATGCTTAAAAAAAAAAGGAGCTATCAAGCCATGAAAAGACATGAAGGAAACTTAATGAATATTACTAAATGAAAGAAAACACTGCAAAAAGGCTACATACTATATGATTTCACCTCTATGTCATTCTCAAAAAGGCAAAAGTATGTACACAGTAAAAAGATCAGTGGTTGCCAGGCATTGCTGCAGAGAGTGGAAATGAATAGCCAGGACACAGAGGATTTTTAGAGCAGTGAAGCTATTCTATATGGTATTACAGTGGTGAGGTGTGTTATTATACATTTGTCCAAACTCACTGAATGTATAACATCAAAAGTACTTTCCACTCAGTTTTTCTGTGAAACTAAAATTTCCCTCTAAAAATAAGTTTATTAATTTTGGAAAAAGTAAAATAGAACATTCTGCAATGAACAATATAGTTCAAGCTTCAGCTAGATATAAAAACAAAAACATACAAACAAACAAAAAAAACCCCTAGACAAAGAAGTGTTACAGGTAACAAGAGCAAAGCCAGAAATTTGAACCTGGAAATCTCTCTGGAGTGAGTGCATTTGCCCACTATACCACTCTGCCACTTAATTGTTGATTACTATTATTTTGCAAATGGGAAAATGGGGACTCAGAGTGATGAGCCACTTGTCAAGTTCCTACATTCAGTGAGAGACAGTATAAGATTCCAGGTTTCCTGAACCCCTGAATCCCAGTTCCTCCTCCGCTCTCACACTGTCTTTACATTTCTCCATGTCTTCCTCATCACAATATCTGGGAGGATGCATGTGTATTGTCCTGAAAAGGGGAAAATTTTTGTTTCAAGTATAACATATAATACTCAAAACCTTTTGAAAAAAAAAAAAAGAAACATCTCCTCTTCACTAATGCAAATAGTCAGTGAGTAAGTGGTGAATCCAATCTGCATCAGGACTCTAGCAGTTTTAGCATGCTTGGGTTTGGCACCAAATTGCACAGTTTCACGAGACACATAGGATAAGTACAACACAGACCAGAATGGAATGTAAGGAGAGATATATGTCTTAGAAATCGCTGGTAGAAGGAGTTTTGGTTTTTTTGTTTGTTTGTTTAGTTAAAAAAAAATACATTGAGAGGCACTAGAAAAGAGGACTTTTTAATTCTTTCAAAGTTAGTCCAGCTGAAAGAGATATGCTTTGGTATAACTCCCTGACCCATTTTTTTCTCCTGATGAGAGACAAAGAGCCAAGATAGCCAGATGTGAGGGACAGTCTATCTGTAGAAGGCCCTTATTTGATTAGACACTACTTTCATTTTATACCAGTTCATATTTCCAAGAGCATCGCTTTGCTTCATTTTACATCCCAACTTCTATTTCCTTCCACAAAACCCAAGGCTCAGTATTTTTGAGTTAATACCACACTGCACCAGAATGCATGATTATGTGCAGTCTAATTTCCTTTAGATCATGTTCGCATACAGATATTTTATACATATTGAGAACAGAGCCATCTTTGCTTTGGATTTTTAAGCTGTGAGTTTGCTCTGCTCTAAGATAAATTAGACATTATTCCTAAGGCTTAGTATGCTCTGGTGAACTACCCTAAGGACTGAGAGTTTCAAACAAATGTCTTCTCCTTTCAGGAAACTAAGCTGCGTCTCAAAGAACGTCCCTAGCTATTGTGATTTCTTATTATTTCCTTTCATTAAGAAATCTCATAGTTTAGCATGATCCAATGCTTCAGTCACAATTGGCTGAGTGATGTTTGCTTAAATAACAGTCATTCCCAGATGGCTGTTTCTAGCTTCAGGTCAAAAGATAATGAAACTAAAGAGTGATCAGGGTTCAGAAATCATTGCCATGTTGCTGGGTGTGTAACCATAATGCAAGTCTATCAGGTCCTCTGCTTCATGGCAAACCTGAGAAGGAGAAGAGAAGTTGGAGGGAGACTTTTTCTTTTTTACTTTGCATTTTTTGTCTTTTTAGTTTTTGTTTTCTTTGCTTGTTTGTTTGGAAAGTTATAGAGGGAAGAGGAGCTTCTGGTTGCTCAGGGTGAGGGCCTCAGAAAAGTGAAAAAGGAGTTGTGTGTGTGTGCATTGTTTATATGTGAGTAGTGGGATGTCACATACAACAATCATAATAGATATCCCATTTCCAATAACCAGTCCAGGGAAGAATGTCCAAGATGATAGAACTTCTCATGTATAATCAATCCTGTGGTAGTTTTATTTTCTGGGGAGTTATAAGCATCTTAAGTAGCCTGGCAAAAAATTAGACTTGGATGTAAATGGTACTTTAATTTAACTTCATCCTAATATACTTCTATCAGAGGCTTCCTAGGTGGTGGTAGTTGTAAAGAACCCACCTGCCAATGAAGGAGACGTAAAAGACCAGGTTCAATCCCTGAGTTGGGAAGATCCCCTGGAGAAGGCATAGCAACCCACTCCAGAGCCTGGAGAATCCCATGGACAGAGGAACCTGGCGGTTGTAAAGAGCTGGACACAACTGAAGTGACTTAGCATGTACACATACATACTCCTATCAAGAAATTCAAATTATGAAATGTCAAAGGTCCATTTACAATCTCTATTTTTACCCCATGTGAAAAAATACATTATCCCATTAAATATACTTGGTATATTCTGAAATCAACTATAAAGAGTCCTACCAAAGAAGGAACACCTTTCTTTCACTCTAAAAATTAACATTCAAAGATAGCTAAGCCAAGCAATGATCCCCTTCCTGTATATGCTGATTTACAGTTTACAAGCCATTTTCACACAGATAATCTTTGATTGCTACAATAACTCAGTGAAAAAGGGCAGATATTATTTGTGTCATTTTATAGTTGAGGAAACTAGAACCCAGAGAATATGTGAGAGACTGGCCAGTTATTGACCAAGCTGTGTTCCTTTTTAGCATGTAGATCCCTTGAAGTTAGTCATGAACATGTGACTCCTGTCCAATAGAATGTGGGGAGAAGTTATGTGTACCATTTCATAGCCTGACCCATAAAACCCTCCAATATATAAGCTTCTAATCTTTTTCCTCAATGATTAGATGAATGAAGACTATTACAAGGACTTAGAGGACAGCAAAGCTGCAATATGGAAGAAGTCCAAGTCACCACTTGGAGACTCAAGAGAATTGTCCAGGAAAGTCAATCAACCAGGCATATGTATTGGATTGTTGTCTGAGTGAGAAATAAGTTTATGTTATTGTAAGTGATTGGAATTTAGGGGTAGTTTGTTACAGCAGTACCCTACATTAATACAGAGAACTTCAATGATTTTACCCAATGCTATACAACGAGTTTTTTAAAAGAAAGTGAGAGATAAAGAGAGAGTGGGCACACACACCAAAGTGCTTAGTTTAATATTCACTTGTTTATCATTACCAATGATATGTAAGGCACCCTGTTTGTAATCCAGTAATTGAAGGATTGCAAAGTATGACAGGTAAGTCATATGGAAGCTCTTCATGTCTCTCCCCTCTTTGATGGTCTCCTCTTTTTGTTTCTTCCATGTAATCTTCTTGTAGTTCCTTTCTCCAGCATTGAAGCAACAACCAAATATAGTAACAGATACTAGGCTTTACTGACCTGAGAGGACTCATATCTGAAAATTACCTCTCCAGTGTTCCCTTCCTTCCTGACANTCATGTCTCTCCCCTCTTTGATGGTCTCCTCTTTTTGTTTCTTCCATGTAATCTTCTTGTAGTTCCTTTCTCCAGCATTGAAGCAACAACCAAATATAGTAACAGATACTAGGCTTTACTGACCTGAGAGGACTCATATCTGAAAATTACCTCTCCAGTGTTCCCTTCCTTCCTGACAGTACAACCAAGAATTAATAAAGCATATATTCTCTCCTGTGCAAGTGTTAGTTGCTCAGTTGTGTCTGACTTTTTTGACCCCATGGACTCTAGGCCACCAGGTTCCTCTGTCCATGGGATTTCCCAGGCAAGAATACTGGAGTGGGTTGCCATTCCCTTCTACAGGGGAATCTTCCCAACCTAGGGATCGAACTTGGGTCTCCTGCATTGCAGGCAGATTCTTTACCTGGTCTGAGCTACCAGGGAAGCTCACTCTCTCCTACTGACACAATCTCAAATAGACTTCCTTTAGAAGGAACCTAATAAATGAAGCTTCTAGTACATGGAGAAAACAAACAATGATTGAAGTTCCATTAGTTATGGTCCTAAATTATGTCAGAGAGTCAGAGACCAACTACCAAGGCAAGCAGAAGTGAATCCTTTAGGTGAGAGACACTAGTGAGAGGAAGCTTCTATTAGGCTGTCGAGAGACACAGGCAGTTGTTCAGGACCTTGGAGAGCTACTGGTGCGCACCACTGCTCTGAGATTATTTATTCTGAGACCCAATCACGTAGTTTTGCCCTTCCTTCTGAACCTCTAGTTGATAAGATCAACTATGAATCCTTTCTATGAATCGTAGTCTTTACAGAATAAGAGATTCATTCTCATTTTTTCCAAGAAGTTCGGGGCCTGTGTCCAGTAGGTAGGTTGGAGCTGTTTTATCTAGCCTAAAGGCCACATGAGATGTTCACACCTCAGAAAATCTAGAAGAGTATATAATCAAGAGACTTCATCCTCTTTATGTTCTAGAAGCTCTCTCCCTCTCTTCTAGGTGAAAGGCTAGTGCTTAGTGGGACCTGAGCACCAAACTTTTCACCCAACTGAAACTTTATTGCCAAATGAACCACATCATTAACTTTATATCCCCCAAGAGGAAGATCACCAAAATGATGGGCCCCCTTCTTTCAGAAGGCATGTTCTCAAGCAACTTAATATTCTATGAAAAAGAGATTATATAGAAAAATAAATTTGAGAAACCCTCAATAAAAATTCTAAATACTTTAAGGGTTTTCACATATATATTTTTTTTCTCTCTCTCTTTATAAAATAGAATGTGATGAACATCTTCAGACACATGTTTTCTTCCCCTCTTTGGATTAGTTTTTCCTCTGGAGATATGTTCCCCAGAGTAAAATCCCTGACTTAAAACAATATTATCACTTGATAGGTATGGCCAAATTCAATTGGGATTGCATAATTTTACTTCCATCAGCAGTATATGAAAGTATCAGTTTTTCTAGTATCAAATAAGTTATTTGATTTGTAATCTTCAATTACTAGTACCTAGGACTGTGTCTAGCCATAATACTATACTCAATAAGTATTTCCCATATACTTCTTTATTTAGCATAGATTCTCATTTGGAATTGCTAGTCTTTTTCTTCTTTATTATTAAGATATTATTTTTTTAATTTTCCTAAGATATTAAACCTCTGTTTTTCATATTTGTTAAAAAATATTTCCCCTGTGTTTTTTAGTTTCTTATATACTAAGCTTTAAATTTTTACATAGCCAGAAATTGTCAGTTATAATTGTGATGGCTTTCATTTTATTTTTTTTAAGGATCCTTTTCCATTAGTTTTTATTAATAAAAGAATCACAATTAGGTCATAAATAAACAGGCAAATTATTCATTACATGATTTGAGGTTTAGGATGAAAACTTGTAAAAATTAGTTTGATATACAGTAAAGTTACACAACTAATTTTACTTCCATCAGCAGTATATGAAAGTATCAGTTTTTCTAGTATCAAATAAGTTATTTGATTTGTAATCTTCAATTACTAGTACCTAGGACTGTGTCTAGCCATAATACTATACTCAATAAGTATTTCCCATATACTTCTTTATTTAGCATAGATTCTCATTTGGAATTGCTAGTCTTTTTCTTCTTTATTATTAAGATATTATTTTTTTAATTTTCCTAAGATATTAAACCTCTGTTTTTCATATTTGTTAAAAAATATTTCCCCTGTGTTTTTTAGTTTCTTATATACTAAGCTTTAAATTTTTACATAGCCAGAAATTGTCAGTTATAATTGTGATGGCTTTCATTTTATTTTTTTTAAGGATCCTTTTCCATTAGTTTTTATTAATAAAAGAATCACAATTAGGTCATAAATAAACAGGCAAATTATTAATTACATGATTTGAGGTTTAGGATGAAAACTTGTAAAAATTAGTTTGATATACAGTAAAGTTACACAACACACTAAAACCAACTGTTTAATATTTTTGCCTTGTGTGAACTGCTTGTAATGAAAAATGAACAAACTTTTTAAGGATAGAAGATACATTAAACTATATTTTAGAACTTACTTTTCAAGAGGAAGAGGAAAAAAGATTTTAAAGAAATTAAGGGCTAATAGAGATCCTAATAAAGGCATACTGAAACCAGGGAGGCCATGTGCTTGCCGTATAAAGCTTTATTCCCCCAACAACATACAGAAAACAAAGCCTGCACTGGGTTTGTACTTATGTCTACAACCTAAGTTTCCCTTGTGGATTAATAAGCTACAACAAAGCACTTCACAACTGCATACCTTTTTCCACATTCGTCTGCACTAGAAAGAACCCAGGACATTATATTAGTTCTTTAAAACCCCAGTAAACCCTTAATAACCCCTTAATAACACCTAAAAATAATCTTGATGACTTTCTTGGGTATTCCAAAGCAACTGGGCTTTGTAAAAGATGCACAAACACCAAGAAAATCATACATGTACGTTCTCATCCCTGTTTAGCCACATTTAGAAAGTCACTGAGTCACTGATTTCAAAGGGAGAGATGACCAGAATTTTCAGGAGGGCCACACACTGAATACAAGCTGTCTTTTTGCCTTTTTTTTTCCTTTTTAAAAAAGTTATTAAGACTCTGAAATTTGGCTTCTTTTTAAAAAACCCCAATATCACGTGCCAGGTAATTTCTTCACCCCAAATATAAAATATTATGCTTATAATTTTAAAATACTTAGCCAGCTATGGGATATTGTGCAAATTTAATGTCTACCAGCAACCTGGAAGCAGACTGTAGACGTGTAGCTATCACACCTACTTCCCAGGTAACCTGATTCAACTATTACTGACTGCTCTGGCCCCAGGCCCTCTGACTTCCTCAGAAACCACCTCTTTGGAACTTCCATTTCCACTGTATTTTTTCCTACCTGCACCTTGAGCCCCTACCCCCTGCCCCTATCCATCTTCACAGTCCCTCCACCTGAATCCATCCCATGTAACGTTACCCAAGAACCTACAATCACCTTTACCAAACACATGGCAAACCTTAGCACCCTAGCGACTATTACAATCTTGTCTTGGCATCAGTTTATAGCACATGATAGTTTGCTGACTTTATGGAGGGAAATCTAAATGAAATCAATGTCCCTTTACAAAGCTGGCCAAGATCAGGTGGTTTCCAAGTGCAAAACCAACTGATCGTAAGCTATAGGCAGAGACGTTACTGCAGCAGATATATTGTACAATCAAACCCTTGTTTGCTGGTGAAAGACCTTGCCCCCAAAGTCCACAGTCAAAAATTTACCACAAAAATGAGACCCGTTCAATGTGACAATGTAATAAAAATAACAGGACACAAGATCCTTGTTGCAAATACTTAACTGGAATCTCTTTCCTTACAGGTTTGACAAGAAGACTGTAGTCATTTACATTTCTCTTACAAGGTAATTACCTTCAGATCAGACCTGTGTTCTGAAGCACTGAAGGCACTGTTTCAATGCTGAAGTTCAATGGCTAGGCGGGATGGGAGGTGGGGTACAGGGGAAATCAACATACTTTTTTTTTTCCCATGTACATTTTTGTCTTCTGAAAATGGCAGCCAGGCTCTCCTCAAACAAATCTCCTCAGGATTTTAAAGGAGATAAACCCTCAGGAAGGAACCACTACCAGGGCTGGATCTAGTCCTTCCTTTTCAGGAGACAAAGCAGGAAGAATTCGATGAAGGAGCCCATGACTTAACAGCAAAGTTGCCATGGCATTTTATTATTTTTACCATGTCCACCAATGACGCTTTAATTGAAATACACTCATTGAATGATGATTCAACACACAGGGCAAAGAGGGATGTCTTTGGAGAAGGCACTTCAGGTAGGACGTTAGCAAATCTTACTGCTCAGTTAAAACAAAACTGAGCTACTGCTAATTCAGTCAGATTGGTGGCCTCGGGAGAACTGCTCCTCCTCACTCAGCCAACGGCAAGCACGGGTGCGGGATATGTGAGAGGTGCACTCTCACACGTGGGAGTGCACTCCATACACCTCTCTCTGTAGGGGCTAAGGCAGTGAGCTGGTTCTGCTTTCAAATGCTCTGCCCTCACAAACACATCCATCCTTAAGAGGTCAGGTGCCCAAAGTGATGGTTCAGAAAATATGCTAAGAGCCAGCAGAAGTGGTTCAAGAAGCTCGCTGAAGGCCGTTTCTGCCCGACTCCCAGCTTACCCCAGTTATCATAACCAGCTTCAGCTTTCCAAGGTCACTAGCGGCTCCTACTTTTGCTACTTTTGTGGCTGTTTTTCCATGGCACTGGTCCTGACTGTTACGCTGGGGGCCTCCAAGGAACCTTACCTCCAGCTCACGCCCTCATGCACTCCCCTCTTCCCAAACGGGGCCTGGGCCTGGGCCTTGGCCTGCCTTTAACCCACACGGGGCAGTAGAAATGAGGCGGTGGCAGTTCCGGGTTGAAGTCGTCAGTGCGCACGGCCACTACTACTTTACATCCTTGGGGCCTCAGAGCTGCCATGAACGTGGCCCACCTGCCCGGCTGGCAAATGAGAGACTGAGGACCACACGCAGACAGAGAGGTCAAGCCATCCTGCCCACCACACGAGTGACCCAGCAAGACAGAGGAAGCACCCAGCTGAGCCCAGCCCAGTTTGAAGAGGGTGAGGAAAAGCAAGCTGTTATTTTAAGCCACTCAGTTTTGAGGTGGTTTGTCAGTGACAAATGATAACCAAAAACTGGTTATTCGAAGATGCAATTTTTTTCCCAAACACAAGACAATTACTCAAATGAAAAGAAAAGATGGCAAATGTTTTCCCACCACGTTTTCAGTCAACAGGCTGAACGGTAATTGGTCAACTGCTAAGAAGAAAGCATGCCTTTTATCCTAAGTTCCCATGATCTCCCCCCTCCGTGATTTTTTAATGTCAATGCAAAGGTAGATAGTCTGGGGCACTGGCTTAATTATTCTGAAGCCAAAATAAGAGGCCATCAAAATGAATTATCCACTACTGGATAAGTGATGATAAATAAAACTGTTCACTCTTCTGTAGGATGTTGTTACTTAATTTTTCCAAATCATTTTTCCTCTTACAAGTGCCCTAGCATCCCCCACAAAGAGGGGAGAGGAAACTCAATCTGTTGAGGTTATAAAAAAAAAATGCCAATAACTAGAATTTGAGTCACCATCACCTGTAAAATATACAACACAATTTAAATGCTTCCTCAATTTAAAATAAAATTCCATAAAATATAACACTGTCTACATCATAGAGATGATTTCTTCTTATCTGAGGACATGAGTAACTGGAAATCAGGTATCATCGAGTTAAAATACAGTGGTCTTTAAATGGTTTCAAATTTTGCTTATCAGAAGGTAGCCAACCACAGTGCAAGTATTCCAAATTCAAGTTCATTCTTCATGTAACCTTTCTTGCATCTGTTCTTGATCTTTTCAGGGAGAGGGTGAAAGTTCACATCTAGCAAAGAAAAAAATTAGAATTTTTAAGGAGCATACACTGAAAAGTCTGGCAAGGCAGTAAACCATTTTAAAGCAGAATTTAGGCTTTTAAATATACTACTCATTAGAAATGAGAACTTCAATATGAAATATTAAAAACTGTGAGCTTCTAAATTCTCTTGAGTTACATCCATCACATACTTGGGTCACTCTCTAAAAAGATGATTGACAGGGAGGAGATGTACAAGGGAGATAATTCCCAGCATCAGAGCTGGAAGGTGTGGAGTCGAGCCAGTCAGAGAGAGGCCCAGGAGGTCCAGTGCCCTGTGTCACACAGGCAGGCAATCAGAGGCCCATTAAGGTGAAAACTCAGGCATCCTGACTCCAATCATCCAGGACCGTGTCCCCATTCTTCCTAAATCCCTAGAGATCCTCTCCCAGCACAGCCTAGGTTAACCTACTTTACTAAAAATTGCAGGAATGATGATATCTGCTCTTCATCGCCAGTTTTAACCATTTCTCAATAAGTGCTAACCCTGCCCTTAACAGAATTAATTTTGCATTTGATTTCAATATTTAAATGAATCCAGCTTGGAAAAAGAAATACAGGCAAAAGAAAAAGAAGGGTGATTTCTAAAAAGAAGGAGGTTCGTTTTGTTGTAACAGTCACGGATTATCTGCCAGCTCCGTAATGCCACAAATTCACCAGACCCTGATGCTGGGAGAGATTGAGGGCAGGAGGAGAAGGGGACGACAGAGGGTGAGATGGCTGGATGGCATCACNAAAGAAGGGTGATTTCTAAAAAGAAGGAGGTTCGTTTTGTTGTAACAGTCACGGATTATCTGCCAGCTCCGTAATGCCACAAATTCACCAGACCCTGATGCTGGGAGAGATTGAGGGCAGGAGGAGAAGGGGACGACAGAGGGTGAGATGGCTGGATGGCATCACCGACTTGATGGACCTGAGTTTGAGCAAGCTCCGGGAGTTGGTGAGGAACAGGGAAACCTGGCATGCTGTAGTCCATGGGGTCACAAGAGTTGGACACGACTTGAGCAACTGAACTAAACTGATATGAATGATGACTGAGACCACTTCCACTGAAATACCTATTTCTGTGCTTGAAGTCTTGGTGGGTCTTCTCATCTGAAACTTTTCTGCTGCTGCATCAGGCCCACGTTTTCATAGACTCTAGCATTATCTTCTCTCATTCTGAAAAGAAGAAAAAGAAGAAGACACTAACAAAAACACAGACATACTGTTTAACCTTATGTGATAGTTATAACCCATCTACTTCATTCTCTGGGACTGAGTATGGCTCAGATACAGCTGTTGCCCTCAGGAGCTGACATTCTAGGAGGGGATTAGAGACAGAAACACATATCAAAATCATTGTGAAGAGCCTTGAGTCCCTGCGCTCTCAAGGGTTTGGCACAAGGAGAGTTGTTTCCCAGGAGGGTGGAGTAAGGGAGGCCTGTATAACAAGGTTCTGGGTTAGACCGTGAAGGAAGCTGGGGCGTGTGCACAGAGAAAAAAATGGTGTTCACTGTGAAGAGAGGGATCTGATGGCCAGAGCTCCATGAAGGCAAAATATAGGAAGGGTCAGGCAGTGACTCTAGATCCATTCAGTCCCTATCCAGTCACGTGAAGGTGAACATGAAGCCGATTGGTGGTTTAGGGCTGCTGGTGGGCAGGAAGCATCAGAGTCCAGACTCTATGGTAACCAGAACAGCCCAGGAGGATAAGGAAACCAGGAGCAGCGGGCCGGCCAGAGAGGAACAAGCTGAAACAAGCAGCAGGGGCTGGGGTCTCCTGGGTCTGCACCCTATGAGGGGGATGATGGGAGAGGCAGAGAACCTCACAAGGAGGCCACTGCTAACAGGGCAGTCATCAGAGCTAATTCTGTTGAGCCAACACGTGGGGAAAGCTTTCTGGCAAGAAATCGGGGCCCTGACGTGCTGGTTCCACTGCAGATCACAATTCAAAGTATCAACTTTCCCCATTGGCCTACTGGGAAAGAAAAAAGCAGCCAGAGGAAAGAGGGAGCTCGGCGGAAAGTGTACGTTTGCTGCATCATTTCATCTCAATGTTAAATAGAAAGCAAATGTAAATACGAACCTCATATATGTTATCCAAAACGTTTATATAGAGTATTAAAGCCAGCAGGGGTTTAAAAATCCACATCAGAAGCAAACAGACATAAGACTCGCAGGGGAAAATAAAAAGTAAATGTTATACCAGAGAGTGACTTCAGGATATACAGAAAAATCATCACTTATAATTACTATTCACATCACTGATTTAACAAATATTTTCCTATCACATGTTTTAGTTTAAAAAAGGAGTTGGCAAAGTTTTTCTGTACAGAACCAGACCGAAAATCATGCAGTCTCTGTCGTGTATTATTCTTTGTGTGTGTGTGTTTTAAATAACCCTTTAAAGGCCATCCATGAGCTGTACAAAAACAAGCTGTGGCCCAGATTTGGCCTGGGGGCTATATAGTTCGCCAACCCCTGGTTTAAATAACCGTGGTGGATTTCTGCTGACTATGGAAAATCAGACCACGACTGTGTGGACCACTGTGTACTTAGTCACTCAGTCAAGTACAGCTCTTTGTGGCCCGACGGACTATAGCCTGCCAGGCTCCTCTGTCCGTGGGATTCTTCAGGCAAGAATACTGGAGTCAGCTGCCATTTGCTTCACCATAGGATCTTCTCGACCCAGGGATCAAACCTGGGTCTCCTGCACTATAGCAGATTGCCACCTGAGCCACCAGGGACCGTTAGACCATTATTTTATGTAGCAAAGAATCCTGACTCATCAAAAGGGGTGTTACCTACCTCTGCAACAATCCTCCACCCCAGTGAAATAAAAATAAAATTCTTCTTGAAGAAACAGCACTTGATATATTTATAATCTCCTAGGTTCCTAGCCAGTGTAGCAAGCAGCCTTCCGTTTAGGTGAATTACAATTTAGCTTAGCTAGCCACACTCACAAACCAGTTAGGCAACAAAAATGTGCACCAAGGAAAGGCATGTACTGCAGCAAAGATGTATCATTTTTTAAGCTTTTTGAAGGATTATGTTCAGGAAAAAAGAATTTCCTTCATTTCTACTTACTCTGCACAGGATGGTGTTGGGGTACAAGGTGGCAGGGGACTCTGATCTCCACTTGCCTGGTCCGTCAGGGAATACTTAATATTTGTGTATTCGTGTCCTTTCCTCTTGCTTTTCTGAAAAGCAAAGGTCACATATATGAGGTCCTATGACTTTTCTGAAGGAATGAAGAAGTTAAAAAGGCATTTCATAGGAAAGAAAAAAGGAAAGAGAGAGACAGAGCTGGACAGATAGATAAGTTGAACCCTAAATACTGGTATGCTGGCCAAATGCCAGGGAATTCACCTCCTCCATGTAAATTCATCCTATGGGTGAAAGGGACTTTTGAACCACACAATTCAAAAGCAGAGAGAATCATGCATTAACAACTTACCCTATTAAATGAAATGTACCTGCTTCTGGGCTAAGAAAGAATTCACACTTTCTTTGCCACATTAGCATCTAATCATTTCATAGTTCACTTGCAACACATTTAATGATTTTTAAGTAAACGGGTGGGAAAAGAGTTCCAGAAATAAATGCCCTCCAAGTAGAAATGGCCCACGGGTACAAAAGATGTCAGCACTCTTATCAGGATCATACATTTTATCACATTGTCCCCATCCCACCCTTACACCAGAAAAAAACCCTAGCACATTTAATACTTTATTTTCAGCCTAATGATAAACTCTGGAAGGAAAAAAGGCAAAGAAAATCAGTAGAATGCAATCTGATCTCAGACACAGAATGAACTGCACTCGGTAGGACTCCTGGTTAGATGATTTATCACTCTTTCCTCCTAAATTCACCCAGAAACAACCAATTCCAAAAATCTAATCCATAAAGTTCTCATCATTATAACAATGCTGCTTTCATTTCAGGATTATTCAAGACATAGCAAATATTAGAAAGGGTATCCATATCAAATATTGACATACAGCAGTGACTTTCGTTCACTGCTGGTGGGAGGGTAAACTATGCCATCACTTTGATGCACAATTCATCAGAACGGATAGTACTAACACTAGTTAGTATCTGGTAATGATGAAAAGGCATGTATGTACTACAACTTTAAACATTTGCTTCCTCAGAGGCTCATGCACACGAGCCTAGAAGAGTTGACAAGGATGTCCAGTGACGTGCTATTTCCAATAACATTCACCAAGAGAACAAATGAATGTGATGTATTCATATCACAAAATAAGAGGAAATGTACGTATGTATGTGTGCACACCAAAACAGGTTTCACACACAATGTTAGGTACAAAAATACAAACTGCAAAATAATGAAGCAGTACAATAGAATGATACCACCTTACTGAACATTCTAAGGGAATTCTATTATGCTGTTTCTGCGTATTTTTTTAAAATGTCTTTTTAATACTGTAAATGGAAATTAACAAAAGAAATCAACTTCCAAGTAAACAGCAGTGTGTGAGATCGGTATATAAAGACTGGAAAATTTTCTAAGTCTTGCTCATTTGCTTTTCCCCTAGATTCCCACCTCTGCTTTGCATTTCCTCCTTCCAATGCTGCCTTGGTTTCTCTTCTTCCCTTACCCTGCTCTCCACCTCTGTCGTTTTCTTTTTTTCCATTTATTCCTCTGTAGCACAGTCTTTTACTCCCAAAGGTCCTTAATGCTTCATATTAACAATTTTGGAAATACCTGGATTTCAGAATAATTAATTATACTGAATGAGTTTTGTTCGTTTGCTTAATCTAAAAATCAGGTGGGTGTAGTATTTTTAAGTCTGCCACTGAAACCTACTAAATTAAAGTACTTCTTACTCTAGTCCCAAATCAAGTAGCAAGTTCCTACATTGAATCAAACAGTATAATGAAGGAAACAACATACCACAAAATCTACTTTATTTCTTTTTATTAGTGGATTTTTTAAAAATTTATTTTTTGCCCCACTCTGTGGCATGTGGGATCTTAGTTCCCTGACCAGGGAATCAAGGCTGTAACCCTCGTGTTGGGAGCATGGAGTCTTAACAACTGGGATCACCAGGGAAGTCCCCCAAAAATCTAATTTTAAAAAACAACTACAATCTAAGCCTACATATTTTTCTTTTAAATCCAAAGGTTCATATACCAAATAGCTAATGTGCTGACACATAATGGCACCAACAAGTATTGGCTGAGTGGACGAATACACACACTCATTCGGTACTCTTGGGATGGGATTACTGGGGACATCCAATTTCTATAGTCTACACTCTGTAATATTTAAGTGATTCTACCTCTCCTACCTCTCATCCCCCAAAAAAAGGCAGCAATAAAGGCATTTTGGTTTTAACTAGCTCCTAAATCCAAATTACAACTTCAGATTTAGGGTCAGAGGGACCATATACGGTAAGTAATAGGAAGACGTGAAGTGCCAGAGAACCTGGGAGGCAAAGTCCCTAAATTCTCCAAAACCAGAAGAAAAACCAAAGCTTCTGAATGAAATAGAGAGCTTTCCCCCCAGCTTTTCTGAGCAAGACTACCTTATGGTCTTCAAGATATTCCTAAGTAATTTCCCATTTGTACCAGTGGTACTGCATTCTACTTATCAGAAGTCCTTCTTTTGAGGCAACTTCATGCTTTAAGTAAGCACTCCTGGCCCAAATCAATATAACTGGAAGGTGAATATGAAACAGCCTACAGTAACCATCTAAAGGCTTCCTGGTGGCTCAGACAGTAAAGAATCTGCTTGCAATGCATGAGACCTGGGTTCGATCCTTAGGTCGGGAAGATCCCCTGGAGAAGAGATGGCTACCCGCTCCAGTATTCTTCCCTGTGAATTCCATGGGCAGAGGAGCCTGGCGAGCTACAGTCCATGGTGTTGCAGAGAGTCAGACATGACTGAGAGATTAACACTTCTAAGTTCATAGCACTTACATTAAGACAATGACCTAAAGCGGTAAAGTTCAAAACCACAGCAGAGCTTGTTAACCATTTGACCGTGCCTTCCTCTATCCACACTGTTTCTGAAGACGTTTTTGTACAAGGAAACAGCCTAGTGAGTATTTCTGCATGGACTGAGAATCTGCTAAGCCAACTCGGGCTAACCAGGCTTTGGTGACATGGCCGCTGCACGGCTAGGCTAGAAGCCTTTCAATAAGGGTGCAGGTCCCATTTTTGAGAAGCTGAATTTTCCAGAAGGTGATAAACAGGGTAAAGAAGGCAAATACCACTGTTTAGACATAACATCTATCCAGTGAGCAGCATAGTGATGGGGCTGGGGTTGGGGGTGGGCAGTGAGCTAAGGACAGCTCCCAAAAGAGCAGTCTCCTCAGTCTTCATGAACTCAGCTTTGTGTGTTATAAAGAGCTTCCAATGGAAAGGCTCCAGTGCCACACTGTTCATTATGTATGGCTTATTAAAAATGGAAATGTTTCTGTTTCCAACTTGACCACATTGGTGGTTCCAACCCTCATGTGCAATAAAGAGTGAGGCATTCATTTAAGATATGGAATCAGGATGAATAAGGCCTGGATCAAAACTGGAACAGGCTGGAAACTTTGAGGCTTGGAGTTCTAAGCCTACCAGGTATGCCTGGGAAAATCACAAACCCATTTGTCAGGCCTGTTGCCCCTCCCTGAGCTACTCCATAGTGAAAAATCAGAGTTGTGCGGTAGGGAATAATTCGTTTCCAGAGAGGTCCTTCCTGGTTGGGAACTTGTTTCTCCTTTTCAGATAAAGACAGTTATCTAGCAAAGCCTGTATTCTCGCTCAGAAGGAGAGCATATCCAAGCCAAGCTGCCCAGAAAAAAACCACCAAAAATCTACATGTCAGCCGTGTAGGCTTGGTACCTGCTCTTCTTCAATCCTGCGCTGTAGTGTTTCAATATAATGCTGGACGGCCATATAGATGAATCGGTACTGTGCTTCTGTCTGGACCATNGAGAGCATATCCAAGCCAAGCTGCCCAGAAAAAAACCACCAAAAATCTACATGTCAGCCGTGTAGGCTTGGTACCTGCTCTTCTTCAATCCTGCGCTGTAGTGTTTCAATATAATGCTGGACGGCCATATAGATGAATCGGTACTGTGCTTCTGTCTGGACCATCCCTGACCTCTGTGACCGCACCATCTGAATGGTTTTGGGAACGTCAATGTCACAGTCGACACCTACAAACCAAAGCACCATGGAGCATCAGGACAAACTGCAGAGACAAGGTGAAGCGGTTTAAAGCACAAGTTTGAGCAGAGATAAAGCAAATTTACACGTTCGTGTTTTAACCGAACCTGTTCCAAGGGCTATGGCACTGGCCTTCTGACCAACACCAACGATCCTAGAAGATTATAGGGTCAGGGGTCGGCAGTGAGGAGCCCTGCAGGTTACAACACCGCCCTGTACCATCAGCAAAGAGTGAGCAGGTGGACAGAGATCACCACTCTCCTAGGCTGTGTTTTATGCCAAAAGCTCAAACAGCATCACTTCTGTTCTTGGGCAAACATTGAAAGTTGAGGTTTCTGGCCTAGATTTTCATGAAAATACTTTAACATTCAATTTTCTTCTGCAGGCTATTTTCACTAGCACTTTCCTTGCATAAACTGAAAACAGGAATCGTAGCTTCTTGCCCTCCAAATGACCTACCTTTCTCTCTGATGATGTCAATAAGAATATCAATCACAATGAACGTCCCTGTCCGGCCAATTCCAGCACTGTGGGCAGAAGGACGAAGAGCGAGGACAAAGGAGTCATTCATGAGGGTTTTATACTCAAAACCAAGCTATTAATATTAACAGAAACAATGTCTGCTCTTGGGAGTATTTATAAGATTGTCTATTTATATTTGCAAACATATTAGCAAAGAGCCCAGGGCTTTGGACTCAGTCCATCCTGCACTTGGAGCCCAGCTTCTCCAGCACAGAGTGCCTGAGGCAAATCCCTTAACCTCTCTGACCCTCTGTTTCATCATCTGTGAAATGGGCTATTGTGAGTATCAAATATCAGTAATGGGTGAAAAACAATGAATGCAGATGCTGGTATGGAGCAAGGGCTCAATAAAAGGGAGCTTTTATAGAACTGAATAAATAATGTTTCACACGCATCTACTTGCCCAACATATGAAAGATTCAGGAAACCCAACTTTCCCCAGTATAATCATGAAGCCTAAACTTGGGAACTGGCACCTACAAACTCTGGTGCGGAGGCCACGAGCCTGGCTTCTAGAAGCCTGAATGGGGAGCCGTCCAAATATTCTGAAACAAATAGGTATGTTGTCAGGGGGAAAAAATATACCATATTTCCATGGAAAACAAGAACAGGACCACAATCAAAGAGATGAATCCTAAAATAACTGCATGAACAGAGAAAACCAATCAAACATTACCAGACTAAGAGTGCCTTAAGAATAAGGACTGTGTTCACCAACCCCTGCCCCACCACCCCAGTACCTGGTGGTCCCACAGGATCTAGAAGAAATATACTTTGGGGTCAAAGTGTCCCTTAATGCCACAAATAGGCATTAAATTTTCCCCACAGTTAAAGAGCTGTGGCTTAGGCTGGGCAAGTACAAACAAGCACCCTGGGCGTCAAGAGATGATGGGACAGGTGACATCCTAGAGGTGGAGGGGTCGGTCACCTGCAGTGAACCACCACGGGCCCCGCATCCACAATGCTCTCCTGCTTGTGGTGAACCTCCTCCAGAAAGTCCAGCACGCCCCCCGGGTCACTGGGCACGCCGTGGTCCGGCCAGGTCCGAAAGTGGTATTGCCAGACCGTTCTCTCCGTATTCCCCTGGAGTAAAGCCAAGAAAAACCAGAAAAGAATTAAATAAATCAAGGGGTTGAGGCATCGTCCGGGTCCTATCTTTCCCAGATCCTCCGTGAGCCAGGAGGGCCAGGCCAGCACCGCCTCCTGATGCTCCATTCACAGGTGCCCTCCACAAGTTCCCCAGATCTCTCCTCCTCCTGCGCCTGGCTGAACAATCCTGGAGGCTGGAACCCCTTGCCTCTGTCCAAAGAAACAAGATGTCTCGTATGGCAGTTTGTTCTTGAGGAAACGACCACCAGCATTCGTGTCTGCACCGTCGGGCAGCGGCAGATGAGGTCCCTGTTCCCCCTCCTCCAAGCGCAGCTCCACGTGGGAGACATCTGAGTCCTCTGGACTCGGGGGCTCTCCTCCCACCACCTGAGAAAGGGGAAGTCCCTCCAGACATCGGCTCGTCTCTGTCTTTTTGAACCTGGCCCTCCTCTCCTCCTGCAACATGTACTTTTATTATAATTACCTCAACTTCTATTTTGGTGCAGAGCAGGTAAGACAGGCTTTGCAATCAGGTGGGTGGATTCAGGCCCCAACCCCAGCATTCACACTCACTGTGGTCCTTGGACATCTCTAAGCCTCAAACCCCTCACGTGCTGATGGGGATAAGACTCTCTACCACAATTATCACTGTGAGGACTAAACAAGACCAGTTAAACAGAGAGCCACTGCGAAGCAGACAGGAAGAGACACAGCCCGCTGGTGCTCTTCTGAGGACTGACATTAATAAAGGTCAACAAGGGTACCGAGACTACAAAAAACTAAAAAAGCATCATGTTCTGGGTTCACCCAATTAGGTCTCTATTTGTCACTGCATCTTCTTCCTACATTATCTGGAGACAACATAAGCTAAGTAACATTTTTAAAGAGGATTTTGAAAAAAGGAAAGAGAGAGAATAACCAGACCAGTATCCACCACCTGTGACCTTCAGAACATCCAAGGAATCTGAACCACAGTCAAGATCTTTTCGTGAATTATGTGCATTTAGTTTGCTGAGTCGAGAAAAAGGATTTTTCTGGAGGTTACCAGTGAGCTAAAACTCAGGGGGTTCCCAGGGTCACAGAAAGGACAGGGAATGAGACAGAACCAGCTGCCCTGAGCATCCTTGTTCCTCCTTCTATAATAAATGGTCACTGAGGTCTTGGTCCCACTCTGCCTTCCCAGGCGATTAGGACACTTAAATGAGATCATCTGATAGCACTTTAAAAAAAATGGAGCATGCTATACAAAAAGCAGATAACCCGTGAGCAGTAATCCTGGAGAAATGATCGGCCTCGTGTCAGCACCTGCACCCGCAAGTGCAAAACACAAACCCAAACACCAACATTCCCTGACCTGGTACTCCCAAATCTCTGCTAACAAGAAGATGGATGGTTTATCAAAAAACAAACAAACAAACAAACAAACCTGAAGAAAAATCTACCTGCTACTGAGAAACACCTGATAACGAGAAGATGGGTAGTTTACAGCTGAAGAAAAATCTATCTGAAATCTTTATCTGATGTCCTCTAAATCTCTCTCATTTCTGCTTGACAGACATTCTTCCAGCTTCCCCATACAATCTTGCAATCGACTGAACCTTCACCCTCTCCCTGCCAGCAACAGAACGGCACATCAGAAGTTCCGACATCTTACCCTGGACCACAGCCACTGAGGGTCCCGGCTCACTCGGGTCCCCAGACCACCTCATGGAACTCACCAGAGGACAGTCCCTCCTCCACCCTCTGCCCGCCTCCTCCCGCCCCGGCTGCCCAGCTACGACTCCGTGCACTCTCTCTATTATGGATCTGCACTCCCCCCACCCTCTCTCCACCCACTGCTGAGGAACCCCAGCACCTTAGGTGGGTGTGACAGCAGGTGTCTGCTCGATGGCATAGGGACTTGTACCGTGGCTTCTCGTGGCTACATGACTGCAATTCCTTGAGGACAAAGGCTGTTTCATTCACCTCTGTGTCCCCAGAGGCCCCTGAATAAGTAAGCCCGTCTCACCATGAAATCATGATGAATCCAAATCACACTGGATGTAAAGTTAGTCACCCCAGATGTACACATATTGGTGACTCCCTTTGCTGTCCACCTGAAACTCTCACAACATTGCTGATCGTCTATATTTCAATATAACATAAAAAGTTAAAAAAAGAAACATAGTCATCCCAGGGACAAACCTGAACTACGTACAATTAGAAGCTGACACATGGAACATGAGCACTAGAGTAGGCCTCAGGGCCTTTGCACTTGCTGCTCCTTTTGCGTGGAACTCTCCTCTCCCGAGCCTGAGATGCAGCTTCACCTTCAGGTCTCAGCTTGCCTGGCACGCCCCCAAAGAGGTCCTCCCTGCTTACTCCATTTCATTCTCTAACACACCACACTGTGGCGTTCACAGCCCCAGCACAATTGGAAAGCTTGGTTGGTTATTTACTCCTTAGCCTCCCACCTCCCTAGGCTCTGTGGGGGAAGGGACCGTGCAGGTCTGGTTTACCATGTACCAGTCCAGTACCTTGCGGCTTCCCAAGTGGCTCAGATGGTAAAGAATCTACCTGCAATGCAGGAGACCTGGGTTCGATCTCTGGGGCAGGAAGATCTCCTAAAGAAGGGAATGGCAACCTGCCCCAGTATTCTTGCCTGGTGAATTCCAAGGGCGGAGGAGCCTGGCGGGCTACAGTCACCAAGAGTCAGACAAGACTGAGTGACTAACACAATGACAACAAAACAAGTACCTCGGTGGCACCTGGCACACAGAGGGTGTCCATAAGTGGATGTTATTCAGTGAGGGAACGAATGCCTGAAGGTAGGCAGACGGGAGTGACTGCACGACCCTGGATTAGCACGCCCCCTGTGCAGTTACCAGAGCCTCTAAAGTACGACAGTATACTTACTTGTCCAACCTTCGAGAGTTTAAGTTCTCTTAAGGTATAGTCGTGAGCGGCACTTTCCTTGACGTTCCTAACACGCATGACTCCGTATTCTTTTAATGCATACTCGTCAGGCCAGTATTTGACACATTTACTCTGGAAGGGGTCCAAGAAAAATGTTAATCTCTGTGAACCCTGACATGAAAGAAGAGCAACATTCAAGTGTTGACTACTAACATGGAAAAGGGCCTGCCTGGTGTCTGTTGGATTTTCAAAGAAAAGGAAAGAAGAGTTCAAACTAAAGAAGCAGATGCAGGGAGAACCAGGGAGAAGTGGGAAGAGAAAGCCAGTGTAGCAGAGTGGTTCATCTAAGTCACGGGTCTGAGGAGAGTCAGTGTTTGTTTATTTCTCTCTAAAGAACCAAGGAGGGATTTCCCTGATGATCCAGTGGCTAAGACTCCATGCTCCCAATGCAGGGGGCCCAGGTTAGATCCCTGGTCAGGGAACTGGATTCCACAAGCCACAACTGACCATTTGCATGCCTCAACCAAAGATCCTGCATACCGCAACCAAGACCCAGCAGAGCCAAATAAATAAATAAATTTTTTAAGAAAGGATTTGAACTTATCTTTTTAAAAAAGAACTAAAGAGCAGAGAGCGGAGGACTACAGGGTGTGCAGGTGCTGTCTAGCAACCGCTGAGCGCTGAATTCCGGAGATCTGCCCCTCTGCAGGGGAGACAGGCAGGGGCTCTGGAGGTGGATGGGCTGCCCAATGAGCCAGACTGTCTGGTTCATTTCCGCGCCCGTGTAGGAGGCCTCCGCGCCTCATCTAACCCAAGTGTGAACAACTCCAGCACAGAAAGGCAGCTGATGAAGTTCTGAACCAGCTGCTTTTTCTATATCCAGATCCACCTGATACCTGCTGCACACGTCACCCTCGCTTAACCGGGCGCCTGGGAACGCTGAGCCTGCAATAGCTGCTGGCTTCAGGTTGGAAAATATGGCACTAGGGGAATCACTCTTGCTGCCAAAGAGGAAGATACTTTGTTCAATGAGACATGAGTCTGCAGAGATATGGTGATGCATCCTGGGCAGAGAATGTTTTTGTGTCTTGCTTTTTTCCCTAGCAGTCACCCACACCACTCACTTTCTACAGCCCCCAAGACACAACTACCAGCAAGAGAAATCTACCTGGTACATTAGGAAGATACAGCAATTCACTGTTAAAAAACAAGAAATCAGAAAACAGCTGCAGACACTCCCCCCAGTCAATGATTAATCGAAAAGAAACAAAATATGGTAGGAGAAAAGATCAACAGAAGAATTAATGGATAGCACTGCTTTTTTGCTTGACATGCTTTATGCGGCCTTTTATTTATTATTCTGAATTTGGCTTTCCCTCCAGTATTTTGTAGATCCAAGTACCTCTTTGACAGATTTGATACAATTTTTATTATCCCCAAATGAACACTTTATTAAATGTATGCAATGCTCTCACTGGTCAATCAATTCTGAGGGCTGCTGGTCACCCAAGAGAACACAAATCACAACTCCTAACACTGCAGCTGACTCTACACGCCTGCGAATGACTGCGCCCTCCTCCCAGTTTCCCAAACTCTGATGTAAACCTTGGCAAACAAATTCTAAAACGTGAGCACTGATACTTTAGCTTTTAAATTAAAAGCCCAGGAATCCAGAGTCTGGTTTTTCTTCTATGCACTGGCAGGGGTGCGGGGGCTGTCTCTTATACATGAGGATACCAAGGCAAACACAAGTTATTGGAAAGACCTGTGGGGAGACCCAGAGCACATCACGCCCTCCACTCCAGCTGTAGAGTGAAGAGGGAGAATGGGAACATAGGTGCAGGCCAGGAGAAGGAGGTAAGGAGTGGGGCAGGGTGACTGGTTCCAATGTCTGTCTGTTCTAGGAGCTTCTGGCAGCTCTTCTGAGAGGGAACAATCCTGATCCCTCTGAAGTAACCCGAGAACCCTCTCTTCCCAGCCCCTAAGTCGGCCTCCTACAAGTGCAGCCAGAGAATGAGAATGGGCAGCCTCCCATAACTGCAACCAGGCAACTGGCAGGGTTCAGTTTTCCTTTCTGCACTCAGAGCAGGTGATCCTCCCCTGAAGCAGAAATTATAAAAATGTTTTAACTTGTCCATTAATTCAAGAACATCTAATGCTACTGCGGGCAGCTGCTGGAGGAAGCCTTTGTTTCACCATGACCAGATCTGGCCCCAAAGGTATTCAGACGTGTTAGCAACTAGCAGTATAACAACAAAAACCTTAGAAGGGAACTCCTTGGTGGTCCGGTGGTTAGACTCCACGATTTCATTGAGGAGGGCCGGGTTTTGATCCCTGCCCAGGACTGGTATAGAACACTAGACCACGCAGTGCAGAAAACTACACCAGATTTCTTCCACTCCCCTTTTTCCAGAGGGTCAGTTAGAATAAGCTTAATATGTTTATTCAGTTCTTAACACGATCATAACATGATACAACATAACATGATAGCAAGGTCCGATGCTGTAAAGAGCAATAATGCACAGGAACCTGGAATGTCAGGTCCATGAATCAAGGCAAATTGGAAGTGGTCAAACAAGAGATGGCAAGAGTGAACATCAACATTCTAGGAATCAGCGAACTAAGATGGACTGGAATGGGTGAATTTAACTCAGATGACCATTATATCTACTACTGAGGGCAGGAATCCCTCAGAAGAAATGGAGTAGCCATCATAATCAACAAAAGAGTCCAAAATGCAGTACTTGGATGCAATCTCAAAAACGACAGAATGATCTCTGTTCATTTCCAAGGCAAACCATTCAATATCACAGTTATCCAAGTCTATGCCCTGACCAGTAACGCTGAAGAAACTGAAGTTGGACGGTTCTATGAAGAACTACAAGACCTTTTAGAAATCACAGCCAAAAAAGATCTCCTTTTCATTACAGGGGACTGGAATGCAACAGTAGGAAGTCAAGAAACACCTGGAGTATACCAAACACCCTCTTCCAACAACACAAGAGAAGACTCTACACATGGACATCACCAGATGGTCAACACCAAAATCAGATTGATTATATTCTTTGCAGCCAAAGATGGAGAAGCTCTATACAGTCAACAAAAACAAGACTGGGAACTGACTGTGGCTTAGATCATGAACTCCTTATTACCAAATTCAGACTTAAATGAAGAAAGTAGGGAAAACCACTAGACCATTCAGGTATGACCTAAATCAAATCCCTTATGATTATACAGTGGAAGTGAGAAATAGATTTAAGGGACTAGATCTGATAGAGTGCCTGATGAACTATGGACAGAGGTTCGTGACATTGTACAGGAGACAGGGATCCAGACCATCCCCATGGAAAAGAAAT
>SJYX01002219.1:0-19719 GCA_006410675.1 Oreotragus oreotragus | reverse complement strand
AAAAAAAAAAAATAAGGCAATATCTTCAAAGTGTAATAAAGTGAGGCTCAATAAAACAAGGTGTGCCCATGTTTTACTTAGCCCTTTTGTGAGTATCTGCCTGGTCTCAGTTTCCTAGCGTCCACAGGAATCTTATCATCTAAGGAGGGAAGGGATTCTTTTTATATATTGTCGTGTACACATACATTCTAGAGAGTAATCCAATGGCAATTAAAGCAGGTGTGATGCATTATCGTATGTACATTCTAAATGATTGCGCCATCCTGTGTACTCTCTGCCATAATTAAAGACCCTGTATCATTTAAATGTTTGGATATTGGTCTTCAGTAGTCTAAATGAGTAAATTATATCCATTATCTGCCATTTGAGAAGAGCGGTTCTAGTTCACTACTTGGAAACTGGTAAAGGAAAGAATCAAGCATTTATCCTCCCTTTTCATACATGAATTGTGTTTCTGAGTAATTAACTAGCTGAATTAGGAAAGTTCTTTTTTTAATTGAAGAATATCAGCTAATAGAAGAATGAGAGAATTAGAGTATGTCTGTTTTATAACCCTTAATGAAGAAATGGATATCTTCAGTGGCTACTAAAACCATTAGATGAAAAATCGATAGGGAGTTTTATAATGGATCGGATCCAGCAGAAGAGTTCTGAAACCAGCAGTCAGCCTTCTCACAGATGGCTTTGAATCAGTATTGCACCGTAGAGTGATAAGGAGCGTAGAAACCTTATCACTCTTTGGATAGCTTTATATTATAGTTGTATAGATAGTACATCTGCATACTTAAAAAAAAAAAAACCCAAAAGACAATGTTCTAGTTCTTGGTTTAACTTTTCCGATACATTTTAAAGAACTCCAGAGGAGAAGACTCGTCTATTATAAATATTTACCCAGATATTTGCCATTTTGACTGCTCTTCCTTGATTCCTGTTGTTCCAGGTTTTTTTCTCATATCATTTTCCTTCTGTCTGAAGAACTTCCTTTAGCAGTTCTTTTAAAGCAGTACTGCTGGCAACAAACGCTCTTAGTTTTCCTTCATCTGCGAATGTCTTTATTTTACCTGCTTTCCTGAAGGATATTTTTTTACTGCATAGAGAATTCTGGGGTGATAGTTCCTTCCTCTACAGCCCTTTTAAGATGTTGTGCCACTTCCTCTGGCTTCTCTCATTTCCCGTGAGAAAGCTGCAGTTATTTTAAATTGTTTTCCTCTAGAGAATAGACTGTTTTCTTCTGGCTGCTTTGAAGATCTTTTTGGTCTTTAGTTTTTAGCAGTTAGATGATAATGTATCTGGATATGTGGATTTCTTTGAGTTTATCCTGTGAGTGTTCTCTCTGAATCTGTAGGATTTTGTCTGTTGCCGTACTTAGTACATTGTAAGCTATTCTTTCTCTCTCTTTAATTGAATTGTAGTTGGTTTATAGCCCTCTTTCTTTCTTTCTTTCTTTTTAATGGGATTCTGCCAACAATTTTAGGTCCCTGAAGCTCTGCTCATTTTTCAATCCATCGTTTTTCTTTTCATTGTCCAGATTGGGTAGATTCTACTACTCTACTCTTCAGCTAAAGTTCATCAGCTTTCCTTTTTTTCTGTCATCCCCAGTCTGCTTTAAAGCCCCTACAACAGGGTACTATTTAAATTTCGGTTACTTTATTTTTTTATTTGTCTTTTTTAGTTGAAATGTAGTTTATTTACAATGTTATGTTAATACCTGCTGTATAGCGAAGTGATTCAGTTATGCATATATATTAATACATTCATTTTTACAATATTTGTTTCCATCATGATTATCAGAGGATACTGAATGTAGTTCCCTGTGCTATACAAATAGGGCGTTGTTGTTTGTCCATATGCTACCTAATAGCTTACATCTGCTAACCCCAACCTCCCACTCCATCCTTCTCCCAACCCTCCCCCTTGGCAAACACAAGTCTGTTCTCTCTGTCTGTGAGTCTGTTTCTGTTTCATAGGTAGGTTCGTCTGTGGCCTATTTGAAATTCCACATGTAAGAGATGCCTTGTGGTATCTCTCTGATTCACTTCACTTAGAGTGATAATTTCTGGGTCCATCCATGTTGCTGCAGATGTCATTGTTCCATCCTTTTATGGCTGAGTGATACTTCATCGTGTGCATGCACCACATCTCCTCCACCCTTTCCTCTGTTGGTGGACACTGAGGAGGTTTCCATGTCCTGGCTGTTGCAAATAGTGCTGCTGTGAACATAGGGTACATGTATATTTTTGAATTATACTTTTGTCTGGATATGTGCCCAGGAGTGGGTTTGATGGATCATATGGTCATGCTGGGCTTCCCTGGTGGCTCCGTGGTACAGAATCTGTTTGCAGTGTGGGAGACCCAGGTTGGATCCCTCGGTCAGGAAGATCCCCTGGAGGAGAGCCTGGCAACCCACTCCCAATTCTTGCCTGGAGAATTCCATGGATAGAGGAGCCTGGAGGGCTACAGTCTGTGGGGTCAGAAGGAGTCGGACATGACTGAAAGACAGCACACACGTGGTAATTATATTTTTAGCTTTATGAGGAACCTCCATAGTGATTGTTGTTCAGTTGCTAAGTTGCTAAGCACACCAGGCTCCTCAGTCCTCCACTGTCTCCCAGAGTTTGCTCAAATTCATGGCTGCTGAGTCAGTGATGCCAGCTAACCATTTCATCCTCTGCCACCCTCTTCTCGTTTGGCCTTCAATCTTTCCCAGCATCAGGGTCTTTTCCAATGAGTCACTCTTTGCATCTGGTTGCCAAAGTATTGGAGCTTCATCATCAGTCCTTCCAATGAATATTCAGGGTTGATTTCCTTTAGGATTGACTAGTTGGATCTCCTTGGAGTCCAAGGGACTCTTTAAGAGTCTTCTCCAGCACCACAGGTTGAAATAGTGGCAGTACCAACTTACATTTCATCATTGGTTACTGTATTTTTTCAGTTCTAAAATTCTCTTTTGGTTCTTCTTTATGTCTTGTGTGTCTTTGCTGAGACTTTTTATTTTCCGTTTGTTTTGAGAGTGTTCCTGATTACTTGTTAGAATATTTGGACAATAGCTGCTTTAAAGTCTGTGTCACGAATTTCCAACATCTGCCTTATCTTGGTGTTAGTGTCTGTTGATTATCTTTTCTCATAAGAGTTGAGATTTTCCTGTCTTTTCATATGCCAAGTAAAAACCTGGATTATAGTCTGGCTATCTTGGTCATTATGTATGACACTTTGGGTTTTGTTTAAACCCCGTGGAGAAGGCTTATGCTTTTGCTTTAGTGTTCAAATGGCCCTGTTGGGCCACAAGTTCCTGGCAGCCCTCTGTCGGCTGTGGTTGCAGTTGTTTTTGCAGTGGCTGCTTGGACCTGTCCTGTGTCTGCACCTTCCAGTGGTCAGTCTGGGAGCTGGGCAGTGGTCTGTTATCAGTCTGGTGTGCTGCCTAGGACAAGATCCATGCATGTCCAGCTTGGGAATCCACTTCGGAATTTAAAAGCAACTTTACGGAGTCGCTTCCTAGGTTCTTTGCTCTCTGTGATCTCTCTGATATTTACCCATTTCTTGGGAGTCTGAGAGGAGAAGAAGAAAATAGACTTGGCACCATTTCAGTGCTAGGTCAGATCTTGGTCTTCTTCTCCCAGATTGTTCTGCTCCAGTTTACTTTTCAGAATCTAAACGTCGCCGCTCCACGTGTTCTGTGCGGGTTTTCTTTAGCCGCCTTCAGTGGCAGAGCCAGAGTGCCGTGTGGCTGCTCTGCCTGACTTGGATGTGGGGACGCCCAGAAGGCAGTCCTAGCTTTCAGGAAAGGAGACCCCCAGACACTGGCCTTCTGAGATGACCCCGGAGGCACAGCCAGCACCGCTCTATGGTGTTTCTGCCCCAGGCATCCTACCTGAATCTGACTGAGGCTCTAACTGGCTCAGTCAGCTCAGGCTGCTATAATGGAATACTGTACACTGAGTGGCATACATGATAGAAACTTATTTCTCGGATCTGGAAGTCCAGGATCCGAGTACCAGCATGGTTGGGTTGGTGGTGTGGCCCCTCTTTCTGGCTGTAGCGTCACGTGGCTTTCTGTGCACGCAGAGAGTAATTTTCCTCCTCATCTTGTAAGGGTGCTTATCCCATCATGAGAACATCACCCTCTGACCTCATCTAACCCTCAGCACCTCCCAAAGACTCCACCTCCTAATTCCATCAATTTAGGGGTTAAAGTTTCCACAGATGAATTTAGGGGGAACACGAACATGCAGATCTTTCTCTTTATTTTTAAATTTTTTTCTTTTTGGTCAGGTGCTAGTTCCCAGACCAGGGATTGAACCTGTGGCCCTGCGTTGGAAGCAAGAGTCTTAACCACGGACCACCAGGGAAATCCCCAAACATGCAGTTCTTAACACTGACCACTAGTTTACAAAAATTCAGGGACAAGAACTTAACACGTTTGTGGCCCCATGGGTAGACAAATCGCCAGATCCAGAATGTGGGACATTCTCCATCACTCAATTACATCCACAAATAAATTCTAAGAAAAAAATAGTACAGGAAGAGGGAACGTACAGATTCAAAGAGACTAAGAGACAAACCAACCAAATGTAACATGGATCTTGTTTCCACTCTGATTCAAACAAACCACTGTTTTAAAAAACTGGAGATGGGAAATCTTGAATTGTGGTTGTGTATCTAGTGATATTAAGGAGTTACTGTTAATTTTTTTAGTTTGAGAGTGACATTCTTACTTTTTAAAATAGTCTTTATCTTTGGTAAATATGTCCTAGAGTATATGAAAGTAAAATTACATGGTGTCTAGGATATGTTTCAAGCCTTACCTCTGGGAGGGCAAGGGGGAGGTAGTAATGGGCGAGGTAGGACTGAAACAGAATTGTCAGCATATTGGTACTTTTTTTTTTTCATTTTAATTATGGGTTTGTTGCTTAGACACTGGAAAGTAAATTTTCTTTTTTTAAATTGAAGTATAGTTGATTTACATTGTTGTGTTAATTACTGCTGTATAGCAGAAGTGATTCATTATACATATATATATATATTTTAAAATATTCTTTTTCCTTGTGGTTTATTGTATAATATTGAATATAGTTCTCTCTGCTATACAGTAATACCTTCCTGCTTATTCATTCCATACATGAAAGTCCACATCTGCTAACCTCAATCTCCTGCTCCATCTCTCCTCCAACTTCCCGCCCTCCCCCCGACTCCGGCAACCATCAGTCTGATTTCTTTGTCCCTGATTGTGTTTCTTAGATAGGTTCCTTTGCGTCATCTTCTAGATTCCACCCGTAAGAGATATCAGATGACGCTGACCTTTCTCCTTTTGGCCTTCTTTGCCTTTGTCTGATGGTCTCTAGTTGCGTCCGTGTTGCGGCAGATGACATTATTCCGTTCTTTTTACGGCTGAGTAGTATTCCATCGTATGTGCACACCACACCTTCTTTACCCGTTCCTCTGCCAGTGGGCATTTATGTTGTCTCCGTTTCTTGACTGTTGTGAATAGTGCCGCTGTGAACATAGGGTGCATGTATCTTTTGAGACTCAGATGCTGCTGCTGCTGCTAAGTCGCCTCAGTCGTGTCCGACTCTGTGTGACCCCAGAGACAGCAGCCCACCAGGCTCCCCCGTCTCTGGGATTCTCCAGGCAAGAACACTGGAGTGGGTTGCCATTTCCTTTTCCAGTGCATGAAAGTGAAAAGTGAAAGTGAAGTCACTCAGTTGTGTCTGACCCTCAGTGACTCCATGGACTGCAGCCTACCAGGCTCCTCCGTCCATGGGATTTTCCAGGCAAGAGTACTGGAGTGGGGTGCCATTGCCTTCTCCTTGGATCATACTAGTAATTATTAAAGCCAGGTGATGGAAATACAGGGCTTCCCTGTACACTCTGTGTTTTCATATGTAACTGGAATTTTCCAAAAATGGTATAAAGAAATAAAGGATAAAGGAGTGGTTTTGTTGGGTGGTGTCTTAACTGTCTTAACTAACAGTCATATTTTTAAAGAATTTTATTACTATGAAGTGTTTTTCCACCGTTTGCATTCATTTGGCAGAAGTGAGGATAAGCAAAGACCACTATCCCTTCTAGAGGATCACAGTGCTGAGAGTTTGCCCTTTCACTGTCTTCCTTCCTCCTTTTCACTGTGTTTGGCCTCTTCCTCCTGCCTCGTTCTCAGACATCCTTGGCAGGAGGTGAAGCCCTGGACCGGCTGGCAGCACAGCTCTCCCCAGTCCCTTTTTGGTGAGCTCAAGGACTCCTGCCAGGAACGGAGATGGCAGACCAGTCTGGATGACCACAGTGGAAAATTCACTCGAGCAGAATCTTCTGCTGCTGTGTTCAGCATAGTTGTGCTCAGAAAACCCACTGTGCTGCTTCCACTGCTGACGCATTCTTGACCATCCCCCTGAACAGCTGAATCGCCCAGCCAGTGTATCTGTGGTTTTTATTCATGGAACCCCTCAGTGCTTGTGTGTTTCTGTAGCTTTATTCATGTCAACCCGGATGAGATTCCACATTTCCTCTTCACCCATGAGCATATCCATGGGTGAAGCCTCAAAGATCAGTCAGAGGGGGTGGGTGAGCTGAGGAACAGAAGGGTATTTCCACAGTGTGCTCCGAAGCTCCATCAGCATGGTCCCTTTCAAGGCTCCTGTGTGACCTGCTTCCTTGGGGAGTTGTTGCTGGTCTGTCAAGGCTGGGCTTGTCTTTCCCTTGCCTGTTGGCACACCATCTTGGGCCTTCTTCAAACAAATGCCACCGAATCAGACGCCTGCCCTGAACACCTTGTAAAGATAACTTCTCGCCTCCCCAGCCTCCCGCTCTGTCTCCTTCCCTGCCTCGCTCTTCTCCTCTGCACTTACCAGCACTTTTCATTTATTTTCTGCCATCACTACTGCACCATAATGGCCATTGGGTGATTGTTGGTGATTCACAGCTGTACTCTAGTGCCAACTGTACGGTCTGGTTCAGTCTCCACACGTGGTAAATGTATGTGGAATAAATTATGCTTTTCATGCTTCATCTTCAGTACTCACTGACCTGCCTGTCTCCCCAGTAGAGTGTAAGCTCTTTAAGAACAGGCTGGGTTTTCTTTCATCCTTAGTGCCTATTAGAGCGCTTAACTTACGGGAAATAGTGAGTAAATGTCTGTGGAATGAATGGATCAGGCTACTAATGAAACACAGGGTTAAAGAAAGACAGTCAGGATATATTCTTAACATCGGCATGTCTTCGTCCTCTTCTGTGGTTGCAGGTATACACCCAGAGGGCACATTTAGATTGCACATTATGGGGTTACCTCAGTTGCTGCCTTCTTTCAGATTCATTCTCTTTCAAAGATTTCTGTGCCAGACACCATGCACGATGTTGCAAGTAATGTAGAAATGGCTTCGTTGAGATGATGCTCAAGCCAGGGAGACCAAAATCATCTTACCCAAGTAATTACAATATGGGTGGACAGCTGGGAGTACTGTGAGAATCACTGATCAGAGGAGAGGTTATTTCCCTCTAGGCTTACCAGAGCGGGTTATTGAAAGAGGTGGATCCAGGAGGATGGGTACCATTTAAAAGTTGGTAGTATAGTTCCATAAAGTCTTTCAGGCTGAAGGCCCAGGCAGAGGCAGGGTAGCCTGAGGTATGCAGATCGTGCAGGGCCTAAGATGCCACTTGGCTGACAATGACTGGGCACCTATGTATATGGCACATTTTTATATGCTTTACCTGTTTGATCTCATTTTAGGTTGGTGATACTATGACTCTTTTTTGGTAGAGAAGGAAATGAGACACAGAAAGGTTAAATAACTTGTCTAAAGTCACATAGTGAAAGTGAAAGTGAAGTCACTCAGTCGTGTCCAACTCTTTGTGACCCCATGGACTGTAACCTACTAGGCTTCTCCGTCCATGGGATTCTCCAGGCAAGAATACTGGAGTGGGTTGCCATTTCCTTCTCCAGAGGATCTTCCCAACCCAGGGATCGAACCTGGATCTCCCACATTGCAGGCAGACGCTTTAACCTCTGAGCCACCAGGGAAGCCCCAAAGTCACATAGTAAGTGGCAAAATTGTGACATCAACCCAGGTGGTTATAAATCCAGGGTCTGAACTCTTAACCACTATACTAATGTGAATCCCCAGTAATAATTACTATTATAAGCACTTATTGAGCATCTGCTATAGGCCACATGTGATTCTCAGTGATCTTATTTGATTTTCACAAAATCTTAAGACACAGGCGCTATTCCTGTTTCTACTGTGCACACATGCTAAGTTGCTTCAGTCTGTGTCTGACCCTTTGCAACCCCGCGGACTGTAGCCCACCAGGCTGCTCTGTCCATGGAGAGTCTCCAGGCAAGAATACTGGAGTGGGTTGCCATTCCCTTCTCCAGGGAATCTTCCAGACTCAGGGATCAAACCCGCATCTCTCACATCTCCTGCACTGGCAGGCTCTTTACCCACTGAACCCACATGATGAAACTGAGGCTGAAAGAAGTTAAAGAATTTTCCTAATGTCGTGTAGCTCGTGAGTGGTAGAGCCGAAATTTGAACCCAGGTGGATTTCATTCCCTCACTATTAATCATTACAGAAAAATGTATGCTTGGAAGGGTAGGCTGCAACAGGTCATGAAAAGTTAACAGTCTGGTTAATGAGTTCTAGGGATGTGATGTACAACATGATAAATATAATAACACTGCGGTATGTTATTATATATGAAAGCTGTTAAGGGAGTAAGTCCTGCAAGTTCTCATCACAAGAAAAAAATTTTATTTCTTTAATTTTGTATTTATTTGAGGTTATAGATGCTCACTAACCTTAGTGTGATCGTCATTTCATAATGTATGTAAATCAAATCATTGTGCTGTACGTCAGTCATATCTCAATAAAACTAGAAGGAAAAAGAGTTAACAATCTAAGATTGTATTTTATTCCCGGTGAGGAGCAGTTGATTCTGAGCTGAGAGCAGAGTGAGGAGAGGGAGAAGGTCAAGCATGGCTGGAGTCTGGGGAGCTGGGACATGGTGGTCCCTTTTTTAAAAATTTATTTTTAATTGGANAGGAAAAAGAGTTAACAATCTAAGATTGTATTTTATTCCCGGTGAGGAGCAGTTGATTCTGAGCTGAGAGCAGAGTGAGGAGAGGGAGAAGGTCAAGCATGGCTGGAGTCTGGGGAGCTGGGACATGGTGGTCCCTTTTTTAAAATTTTATTTTTAATTGGAGGATAATTGCTCTACAATGTTGTATTGATTTCTGCCATATATCAGCGTGAGTCAGCCACTGGTATACATATGTCCCCTCCTTCTTGAACTTCCCTGCCACCTCCCACCCCATCCCACCCATCTAGGTTGTCACAGAGCCCTGGGGTGAGCTCCCTGCGTCACACAGCAAATTTCCACTGGCCATCTATGTTGCATATGGTAGCATACATGTTTCAGTGCTATTCTCTCAATCCGTTCCACCCTTGGTGGTCCCTTTAAGACAAGTGGACCCAAGGATCACGGGAGCGGCTGGGGAGAGAGGTAAGGATGTCAGTGTTAGCCATGCAGAGTTTGAGGTGAAGGGGACAGTCAGGCAGAGGTGTCCACGAAGCGTCAGGAGAAATCGGATTGTCCCTGGAGGGAAGATCTGGGGAGCCATCCACAGAAGAGAGGTGACCGCACCGGTGAAATTGAAATTGGAGGGAGGCAGGCTGGGCGTGGGACAGGAGGTAGCTGGCTCAGGAAGCCTCTGCAAGGAGGAGGAGGCAAACAGCGATTAGCAATGACTTAGGGTCTGCCTCTAGAGGGGTTCGGAAAATTCACATCCTCCAGTTCCTTGCATGCTCAGTCACTGGAGTTGCGTCCAGCTCTTTGCGATCTTATGAGCTATAGTCCACCAGGCTCCTCTGACCACGGGATTCTCCAGGCAAGAATACTGGAGGGGGTTGCCAGTTCCTCCTCCAGGGGATTTCCCCACCCAGGGATCGAAGCCGTGTCTCCCGCATCTCCTTTATTGAGGGTTGATTCCAGGTCCTTAGAGGCTGGGGAAAAGGCAGATGGGACTGAGGAACCTTTGCCTCCTCTTGCTTGACCAGAGGGGCAGCCTTTTCCTTCCTGCAGACTCAAAAGAGGGCTCCCTCAGAATGCCGCCGCACGTGGCCCTGTTCTGTCTCGGGGGGCCGAGGGGCTGCTCTGAAAGGCAGCACGAACTTGCCTCTGGCTGCAGACAAGCCGCCTCTTCTTTGAAGGTCAGGGCTGCCAGCATCTTGCAGGCCACAAAGGAAGCAGTGCTTGTTAATGGGTCGGATTATTGGCAGAGAGGCTTAGGGCCGGACATCCCCCGTCCTGGAACAGAGGAAGTCTCAGGGCAGCTCCGTTTCCCCTAGTTGCCTGGTTCCCAGGGAAACGGGGGCTGGGAAGACAAGATCCCCACAGAGACAGGGAGGTTGGGAGGCTTGGCGAGGAAGTGAGTGATCACCACCACCCCCCTGGACCGTGGAGCAGGTGGGGGCTGTGGGGGCGGGGGTGAGGAGGCTCTCACTGATGTGTTTTGTCAAGAACCCTTTGAGGTGGGAGAGGGGCCGACTTCACAGACTTTAAATGGATTAAAGGCGATATTTCCTACATCCTGCTGGAGATAGATGGCTTCATTTCCTGTCTTGAAGCCGCTCAGTTGCTTTTGGATGACTTGCAGTGAGCCCTGGGTCTTTTCCTTCAGATGTGGTCAGAGTGATTGCCGCCAGTTTAATTAACCACCGAGTTTAACCTTAACTCACCCCTCCCTCCCGCTGGCGGGGAGAGACAACTGCTCTTTCCTGAGTCTTGTGGGCTGGGAAACAGATTCTTAGATCCCTGTGTTTGTTGTGGTAAGAAGAGCTGGGGACCTTTGGAGTCACCGTTGAGTCTTTGAAGTTAACTCTGTAGACGGTTTTCTCCATCCCCATTGAAATAAATGCTGGAAAGAGCAGTGTTCCTCTTGCTAGTTAAGCGAGTAGAATGATCCAGTTTTTCAGTGACTGGGAAACCTTAACAAGGACAAAGGAAGCATACACGTGGAGCACATTAAATTTTGCTAGAAGACACAGACGTAACATCCCAAAGTAGGAAGCGTTTCCTGGTTAGTTCACGGGCTGTCCGGCAGTTGTGTTTCAAGAGTTCTGGGTGAGTGGCCTGTGGCATCGCAGGAACCCCTGAGACTTGACCACTTTCCACCCCCCTGCCCAGAGCCTATACAGTTGGTCCACCGTACACACACCCTGAAATCTGCCTCAAGCCTGGTAAATGCTGCAGAGGCCCTGGGAGAAACAGAGTGAAACCTGAGTGGTCTGGGGTCTCTGCAGAGATTATACTCTGGGTAGGTGAGTCTTTGGCGGGGCTCGCTCTCAGATGTGTGTGGCTTGGCTTCAGCAGTGTCTCTCTCTGACAGCAGCACAGGAGTGTTCTTGGGAGCTCTACTGTTTCGACAGGGCTTTCCAGGTGGCGCTAGTGGTGAAGAGCATGCCTGCCCGTTCAGGAGACATAAGAGACACGGGTTCAGTCCCTGGGTGGGAAGGATCTCCTAGAGGAGGGCCTAGCAACCCACGCCAGTATTCTTGCCTGGAGAGTCCCATGGACAGAGGAGCCTAGCGGACTACAGTCCATAGGGTCGCAGAGTCAGACACGACTGAAGCGACTCAGCACGCACACTGTTCAGACTGGGCGATAATACAGGGTTGCCTGTGGCTCCATTCAGAACTTCTTGGTCTCTTTTGAAACTATCTTAGGCCCTTCTGCTTTTGGAATTCCTAACGTGGCTTTTTATAGCTTGGGGGGCCCCTCCCCTGGTTGTCAGCTTTTACTTCTTGCTGGCGCTTTGTCTGCAGGTTGGCAGCAGCATCTTGTCTCCCTTCTGGTCTGCTGTGTCCTTGGGAACTGAAACACAAACCTCGTTGGAATTTACATAAACAGAGAATCAATAGGCCTGGGGGAGGGGAGGGCTTGAGGGTCCTTCCTGAGGATGCTGCCGGCACTTGAAGGGCACGGACATCCTGAAGTGTGTTTTGATGGTTCGGAGGCCTTTTTCTGGCTTGCTGCTGGGTTTAGGGAGTATTCTTCTAGCATCCTTTGCCTCTCTTTCTCTGCCCTGCCTTGGAGGTGAGACATAGTGTTTTATGAGGAGCCATTGATAAGGAGGAATCCCAGGTGTGGCTGTTGACCTGTATCCACCTGTGTCCTCTGAGCAAATGGACTACAAAATTCTGAAGACAGGGATCTGTAGACCAGAGATAACTGTGGGGAAAGAGTAAAGGAAAGTGAGTGATCACTGAAACATTTCTGCCAAATTAGACTCTTTAAAACTTTTAGTAGACTCTTTCAAACATACTGAAAAAGAAAAGTTAAATGAACACCTGTGTTCCCCACACCCTGTTTTAAAAATCATATTAACTGTGTGCGTGTTAGTCACTCAGTCTGTCTGACTCTTTGTGACCCTGTGGACTGTAGCCCGCCAGGCTCCTCTGTCCATGGGATTCTCCAGGCAAGGATACTGGAGTGGGCTGCCATTCCCTTCTCCAGGAGATCTTCCCAACCCAGATCTCCTGCATTGCAGGCAGACTTTTAACCATCTGAGCCACCAGGGGAGTCCCACATATTACCTATAGTTATGGCTGTATTTGGAGAAGGGCATGGCAACCCACTCCAGTATACTTTCCTCGAGAATTCCATGCACGGAAGAGTCTGGCAGGCTGCAGTCCATGGGGTCGCAAAGAGTCAGACATGACTGAGCGACTAACACACACGGCTATATTATTATAATTAACAGCACTATATTATAATACATTCTAATGTTGTAACTATATTAACTGTAGTTAACAGTACCACGTTATATAGTTGAAAATTACTAAGAGAGTAGATCCTTGAAGTTCTCATCACAAAAAGGATTTTGTAACAATGTGCGGTGACGGATGTTAACTAGACTTATTGCAATATATACCAATATCAAATCATTGCATTTTATACCCAAAACTAATATAATGTTGTATCTCAGTTATTTCTCAATGGAAAAAAAAACATATTGCTATATTCCTTATTTGCTTCAGGTTTTTAAAATAATAAAATCTTACCAAACATCATTACCAGTCTTCAGTACACCCTTCTCTGATCCTGTCCTCCCCTTCTCTCCAGAGGCGTCCACTGACCTTACAATGCAAGTATGTATTTTCATAACTTGAATAATAGATAGCATTCTTTTGCATAGGTAATTTCATCTGAGTGGTACAACCCTATGCGTATTATTATATAACTTGCCAGTATCTTTTATAACTTTTTCCCCATGATTATATTTGTGAGATTGATCCATCTTGATTCTGGTCCTTTCCTATTTTATATATTTTTTAATTGAAGTATCGTTGATTTACAGTGCTATGTTCATTTTTGCTATATAGCAAAGTGACTGTTATACATATATATATATATTCTTTTTATCTTTTCTGTCATAGTTTATCCCAGGATAGCGAATATAGTTCCCTGTGCTGTACAATAGGACTTGTTTATTGGTTCATTCATCTTTCACTGCTGTTCAGCAGGTGTTGGCCCCAAATTGTCCTATGCCCTGTTCTGAAAGTTACTTAACTTTAAATGTATGTATTACCCATAAATCAAGTTTCATTGGAACACAGCCCTGATCTCCATTTACGAGTTTCCTATGGCCACTTTGTAACCCCATGGCAAAGTTGAGTAGTTAAGGAAGAGGCCAAAACCCAAAGGTTACTAAAGGCTAGAATATTTACTATCTGGTCCTGTACAGAAAAAGTTAGCCATCTCCTGCTGCAAAATTCTGTTATAACAATGTAGCACATGGTGTTAATTCTCCTGTGGGTGAATATTTGGGTCACTGCTAATATTTTTATTTTACAAACTGTGTTTCAGTGAACATTTGTGTAGCTGGAAGTGAAATGACTGGGCTGTGGGGCATATGCCGCTTAAGCATCACCTGGGATCACTAAATTGGTCTCCGAGGTGGATCTACAAATTTACACTCCCACGAGCAGTCTCTGAGACTTCCTCTCCCTCCCCAGCCTGACCAACTGCCTGGAATTTTAAGACCTGAAGTTTGGCAAGTCTGCTGCGGTTCAAGTGGTGCTTTCGTTTCTGGCTGCTGTCAACGCTTTTTCAAGTTGTTATTGAGCGTTTGCCATTGCTCTGATGGGAACTGCCCGGTCGTGTCCCTTTGCCCATTTTCCTATTAAGTTGTTTGTCTTTTTTCTTTGGAATTGGAAAGTTCTTTCTGTATTCTGATTCTGGTTCTTTTGCTTATGTGCATTGGAAACAAGTATATGTATTCATCCTATGCCCTGAGACTGGTTTTTGGTCCCGGTGGGTTCCTTAGCAGTTGAGTTGTGTGTTAAAGTGTAGACAGTCTTCATTCATTTGGAGATATGCGTGCTCTGAACAGGGCTTCCCAGGTGGCGCTAGTGGGAAAGAACCCGCCTGCCAGTGCAGGAGACATGAGAGATATGGGTTCAGTCCCTGGGTTGGGCAGATCCCCTGGAGGAGAACAGGGCACCCACTCCAGTATTCTTGTCTGGAGAATCCTGTGGACAGGGGAGCCTGGCAGGCCACAGTCCCTCGGGCTGCAGAGTCAGACACGACTGAAGCAACTTAGCACGCATGCACGTGATCTGGATACACTCATACTTACACATGTGCAGGCGTATATGTGGTACATGTGTATGCACGTGCTCACCTATGACTTCTTTCCTTTGGAAAAGTTTATGAGGTTGACAGGGTCCAAGGCTGAAAAAAGGTTGGTAGACGCCAGCAATGTCTTTAAGATTGGTTCAGCACAGCCCTCCTACTGGGGGTAGGGGGACTCAGGTAAGTTTGCAGCAGCGCCTTCTTGGAAGTCTTTCCATTCGAGGTGGGATTTTCCACTTTTCCGAGGCTGTCCATTAGGGTGAGCTGATTGTTGTCGATGCTGCATAGATGTGACCCGGAGGGTCCCAGGGAAGCCAGAGGCCACCATGGTGGGATGCTGAAGGGTTTGGAGGGCTGCCTTGGACAGAAACCAAATGTGACTTGTGGTTTTGGGTTTCCCCTTTCTGGTTTTGGCTGAAGTCAGACTTTGGTTTCAGCATGATCAAGTGGAACCATTCTCTGACCCACAGCGATTTAAATAATTAAAACTTCCACTTCCAGGCCAGGCTCCTTGCTTGCCTTCACACTGGTCCCTCATCATCAAAACTAAGAGCGCTGGCTTCCCCGTCCCTCTGCTTCCTCTGACCTTTCACATTAAACTTTCTGAGTTGACAAGTTAAAAAATAAAAAACTCCACAGCCCTTTGGGTTTGCAGGCCCTGTGAAGTTTGCAGCCTGCAGCTGTGATTGCAGTGCGTCTTGACAATCGCTCTGTGAAGCAGATGGAAAAGATAAATGACAGCTGCCATCTTGCCGGTGAGGACCACCCAGAGATGCTGGCGCTGACTTGTTCCTAAGCCCATAACCGTCTTCAGGGCTGGGTCTGTCGTCCTGCTCTGGTACCATGTATAATGCAGGTGCTCGCTCAATTCATAACCCAAGGTCCCAGGAGGGCCCCTCTTCATCATCACCAATGTCGCTCCTTCGGGAAGGGCCACACTCTGGAGGACCAAGGCAGACAGAACTTGGGGAGCACGTCCAACATTTCCTGAGCCCCCATGTCTCAGACGCTGCACTGTACATTTTCTCACATGTCATCTCATTTGAGCGTTCACTGAGGCACAAATGAAGGCTGTAAGTAGCAGGGCCAGCTTCATGGACCTGTGACCAGCACAGGATTCGTGCTTAGCTCCGAAGCATGCCAGACTTGCTTTTATGCCCAGCACTTATCTTTTTGAATTTTTAAATAATTTTTGAAAGATGCCCTCACATTGTCAGTGCGCAGTGGGCCCTCAAATTATGGAGCCCGTACTGTATACGGAAAAAGGAGTCGAGGCTCAGAGAAGTGAAATAAGTTCCCTTAGATCACACAGCTAATAAATGGCAGAGTTGGGGCTGGAGTAATTTCTCCTTTTGCTGCTTCATTTATCGAAAATAGAGCCCTGGAAAGAGCCTTGCTTGAATTGTGCTGCAGGGAGTGGTGAAGCAAGATAAATTGTGCAGTACAAACAGTGATTTTCCATGGAGATTTGCTTCGTTAAGGGGTTTTGTGTTGACTTCACACTGGCTGGTTGCCACCTTCTTCCTTGAGGGGAGAAGCCATTTCTGTCATTTTTCTTTTTGAGGTTTCAGAAAGTGCCTGTATCTGGGGGCCACTCAGGCTGACCAAGTGGGTTAATGTTGTGTTGTTTTTTTTTGCAAATTAGACCACTGCGCTCACCTGGGTGAGCTGGAGAGCCGCGAGGACTTACCGGAAAGGTCTATAGTTAGGGAACCAGTAGGATCCAACGATCGGGAACCTAACGCACACGGGAGCGAGGCAGTCACCGTCTCCAAGGACCTAGGGGTCGGGTCGCAGAGGAGGGCAGAAACGAGAAGGGACACACGGGAATACAATGGCTGGTAAGGTAAGGACTGAGAGGACCCTCTAAGGCCAAAACGGGATCTGGGGGGTCTCCGACCTGAACCGCCCCGGGTGGACCAGCTGGGCTGGGCATTGCCTCTGGCCATGTTGATATGCTTATAGGACGCCAGCATGATGCCTTGGAAGAAGCTTTTTTTTTTTCCAAATAATTTATTTTTTAATGTAAGTTTTATTTTTAACACCAAAGCCATTTTGTACTGGTGAGTAGCTGATTAACAATGTTGTGATAGTTTCAGGGGAACAGTGAAGGGATTCAGCCAGACATATACATCCATCCATTCTCCCCCAAACTCCCCTCCCATCCAGACTGGCACATAACATTGGTCATGTACACACTGCTGTATTTAAAATGGATAACCAACAAAAAGCTGTGGTATAGCAGAAAAAGGAGCTTTTAGAATGGGACAGAGTAAGTCTTGCCCTATGCCCTATCCAAGTCATTGCTTGACCAGTCTCCCCGGACAGGCTTTGAGTCAGCCATCCGAGCTGAGTTCACTGCTTCCAGAGCAGGACATAGCCCTAGATGGAGAAGGTTCTGGGCATCCCAAGGGGACTGGCTAACCTCCCTGGTGATCTGCTCTGTTCTCCCTTCACAGCAGCAAACCCCCTGCTCTGCTCCACTGCCCGTTACCACTGCAAGAATGGTCTCTGCATTGACAAGAGCTTCATCTGTGATGGGCAGAATAACTGTCAAGACAACAGCGACGAGGAAAGCTGTGAGAGTTCTCAAGGTAGGAGCCTCCCGGGTTCTTAAAAAAAATAATCACGACACCACACCACGGTAACGCCGAAGAAAGCAACTCCCATCCCACCTCCAGATACAGCAGCTGTGTTCATTTCTGCTCTTGCCATGCAGCTCTCGTACGCGTGGTTTTAACCGTAACCCACCTACCATTTTGTACTTCATATTTCTCATGCATAAAATAGCAAATGCACATTTTTCTCTTCAAAACGGTAATTTGCCTAGCTGCATTGCATACCGTGACAGTGCTCTCTACTATGGTTTTCTAAGTAGCTGCACTGTTGGGAGCCACCGAGGTATCTCCATTGAGTTACTTCTTCAGGATAAATTCAGCGGAGTAAGACATCTGTGCAGTTCATAACTACAACTCATCATATAGCTGCTGGGAAAATTTTTTAAATTTTCCACTGGTGCTAGTATTGTCTGTGTGTATCAGGTTTACAGTAATATCCCAAGAGTTCACTCTTGTCCTCTTTTCCCTATTTTGGCTGATTGAGTAGTCTTAGAATGATGGTTCCCCAAATGCTTTAGTTTGCATTTCTCCGATGATGAGCTAAGTTAACATTTTCTCCTGGGTGTTTGTTTACTACTTCGTTTCCTCTTGTGTGAATTGCCTGTTCCTCTCAGAGCTGTTGAATGGAAACCAAAGGATGCATTTGGGGATGGAAGGATGAACTTTTTCAGGAACCCAGAAGGACACCGAGGGGTCATATCCTCCCCTGTTAAAACTGGCTGGATACCTTTTCTTATTCATTGACTCTTTTCCAGTTAATACATATTTATTTCTTCAGTGATTAGAAAAAAATACAAAGCTTTTAAAAATGCATGTCAGTTTTAAGGCATCCTAAAAAGTATATATTTCTAATGTTATAAGCTGGTATCATCCATGTGCAATCCTTATTTTTCTCACTTAGTATTAAGTGGTGATCCACCTATATTATTTTGCTGGCAGAGATTATTTCTTTTGACCGTTATTCAGTACGCCACTCTCTGAGTGTATCACTGATTACAGATTTAATAATACTGCAAAAAAGTAAAACAAGAGAAGGATGGATAACTGGTTAACGCATATGTTGGGAGGTAGGATGGTTGGGAGGCAGGATGAAGTTAGATGGAGGTTCCTTTCAAGGTCCTAGCTTTAATTTTGGTAGGCGTTTAGTACATTGTTAAGAATGAATGAACAAATGGGCCATGCATAGACCCCTGGTGAGAGTGGGCCACACAGTAAGGCTTATGATCAATCCATTCCATATGCCTGAGGTCCATAGATGAGAAAAGACAAACTCTGTATCTACTTGGACTTTGCCAAAATTTGTACAGAGAGCAGCTCTGGGAGGTGGGTCTTGAGTAGAGTTAGCCTCTGATTGTCCTGGCCTAGAAAAATCCCCTCTTTGTGTCCTCTCCTCACGAGTGGCTCTCAAAGTTTAGTTCTCAGACCAGCAGGGTCAGCGTCACTTGGGAACTCTTTACAGCAAAGTTCAGGCTGTACCCAGACCCATCGAACGGACCCTAGGGGTGAGTCCAGCAAAAATCTGTGTTTTAATAGGTAAATTGAATTCATGTGAAAATCTGTGAACCACTATAATCCATTAGCGATATGAACGTCCCTGTGCTCTGGGTGTAATTCTAGTATTGAAGGGTATGCTTTCCTCTGTCAGGCAGCTTCTGAATGCAAACTGACTACTAATTTTGCTGCTGAAAGGAACACCAGTGTGCCCACGCTGGGGGAATACCTGACCCATCCAGGGCTTTTAAATGTCTTCCTGAAGAATTTCAGAGGCATCCTGAGTAGACACTATATTGTGTAGGATTTGACCTCTTGTCATCTTAATAATAGCTAATGCTTATCAATCTCTGCCCTGTATCACCTTCTGTACATGAACTCCTTTAGTCAAGATATTAATACATCCCAGCTGCTTCTGCTGGGCTTCCAGCCCTCAAAAATTACATCATTGCTTCCAGTTGATGTGGGAAAATAAAATGATATTTTATGATGCTTATTTTGATGGAATGGAGAAAACTGACCCCAGGACAGGAAATAGGGTGCTTGAAATACTTTTCCTCTAATTTGATGAGGGTATGAAAACATCGTGTCTCCACTGAGAGCCTCCAGCTTTGTGTGCGTCTCTCCTCTGTTCTTCCTCTCGTCCCCATTTACTTCCTTTCCTTACATATGGCCTTGCAAAGCGACAACAAACCCTGCCAAGACTTGGAGGCGGGAATGGGGCCATGAAAGTACAGTCATTACTGTACCTTTCAATTCCAGATGGGATGTGTTGGAGACCAAAGAACACTATGGTGGAATCGAATTTTAACTGGGGCTTCACTGATGGGAAGTGTAAACCATTACGAGGTAATTCCACAAGCAGTGGCTTTGGAGCAGTGTTTGCATATGACTTTCTGTTGCCTAGGAACCTTCCCTACCCACTCCAGTGTCCTTGCCTGGAGAATCCCAGGGGCAGGGGAGCCTGGTGGGCTACCGTCTATGGGG
>SJYX01002217.1:57094-82544 GCA_006410675.1 Oreotragus oreotragus | reverse complement strand
TTTCTCATGATGTATTCTGCATATAAGTTAAATAAGCAGGGTGACAATATACAGATGCCAACTCCAAATTTCCCATCACCAGAAGGATCTCCCAGAGAGAAATTGTAGCCACCCCAAGAACTCCCTAGCTCATTCTTTGAGGTCCTGTAGGGTCTAGAATGTTTTTCTTAAGGACTGTGAGACTTTCTTTAACTTAGCTGGAAGTATTTACCCAGAAACAACATATCTCATTCAAGATGGCTCAAGTCCCTCCTTGTTCAGGGATCAGGAGATCTATCTCCTGTCTATTTTGGAGTATAACCCCTGACAAGCTGTGTTGGCTCTATATAACTGTCCTGAGGAATCTTATCCCCAGAAACTTGATTTTAGGAGTGTTCATTAGAATGGCACTCATTTGTCGTCTGAGCTCTCCCAGGGGCTCACAGGTGTATTGAGTATCCTCTTCTGTTTTCTTCCATGGCTTGACTCGTGAGTAGTGAATCCAAGATTCATGTCTTGGTACCTTGACTGTTGTAGGGGTAGAAAGTATTACACGGTAGGGGCCCTTCCATGTGGGCTGCAGTTGAGCCTTTGGGGATCCATCTTTCTAGACTTTAATTAGAACTTGAGTCCCTGAAACATATAGTGGTGACTCCTTAGAATCTTTGGATTCTGGTTGACACCCCACAAGTGTATATCCTATTGGAATTTCCCAATGGCCATGGTATAAGACTGGAGGGTCTGAGCCTCTTGGATCTAGGAAGAGGTCATTGACATAAACAAAAGGTCTCCCATATAGCATCTCATAAGGACTAAGACCAACCTGTGGAGGAGAGCTATTTGTAAAGCCTCCTTCCATCCCAGGGAGATCTCCTGGGTTATCTTTTTTATCACTGATTTTAAGAATTGGTTGGCTCTTTCTACTTTTCCTGAAGACTGAGGCCTCCAGGCACAATGGAGATAATAAGTAATGCCCAATGCTTTAGAGACCCCTTGGGTGACCTTAGAAGTAAATTATGTCCTATTGTCACTTTATAATGACCTGGGCAGACCAAATCTTGGAATGATTTCATGGAGCAGTTTTTTTTTACCACCTCCTCAGCCTTCTCAGTCTTGGTGGGAAAGCCTTCAGTCCATCCTGTGAATGTATCTATCATGACTAATAGGTATATATACCCTTGAGAAACTGGTATCTGGGTGAAGTCCATCTGCCAGTCCTCTCCTGAGTAGATCCCACGTCGTTGGAAAGGCTGGGCCAGCTGGGGTCTTCAAGCTTCTTGGGGGTTGTTTAATTGGCAGGTAGGACAAGAAAAGACCATTTGCCTTATAGTCGTTTGGAGGCCTATTCCTCTGAAGGACCTTTCTAGTAATCTTTGGAGGGCTTTTTCCCCTAAATGAATGGTGGCATGTGAGGAGTAAACCAACTTTCATTGGAGGTTCCTAGGCAGAAAAAAGGAGTCCCTCCTTTTGGAACCACCCCATATCATCTTCTTAAAAGTCCTCACCCTTAGCTTTAAGAGTCTCACCTTCAGTATATGAAGGAGTTTCTGGCAAATTAGTCTGTGGAACTAATATTCAGTCATTGTTTATAATGCTACTCTCTTTGCTGCCTCATCGGCTGCTTGGTTCCTTCATGCCACTTCCATGCTCCCTTTTTGGTGTTCTTTACAATGGGAGACTGAAACATCAGCAGGCAGATATACTGTCTCCAATAGCCTAAGGATTTGATCACCATGTTTGGTTGGGGACCCTCGGGTGGTCAAGTGGCCTCTTTCTTTCCAAATAGCAGCATGTACGTGTAGCACCAGAGAGGCATAGTTGGAGTCAGTGTAAATAGCTACTCTTTTTCCTTTTCCTAGCTCTAAAGTTTGAGTCAGGGCTATGAGCTCAGCTAATTGGGCTGAAGTACCTGGTGGCAAAGGTTTAGTCTCTGTGGCCTCAAAATTGGAGATTACTGCATATCTGGCTCTTCTTTTCCCATCTAAGACAAAGCTGCTTCCATCAATGTACAGAATTTCCTCAGGATTGGTCAGAGGATCTTCTGACAATGCCTCTCAGGGTTTTGTCCTAGTGGACAAAGGTTTTGTCCAAGGTTTCTGCCACATCCAGTTGCACCCTTGGCTCCAGCCCTGTGATAGTTATCTGTGACAGGTGGCCTGGCTGGAGTGGGCTACTTCAGTCCTGTTGACCATCATGCTTGACCTTGAGGCTCTGGTTTCTCAAGGGCAGGGTTCCACCCAAAGTCCCAACTGATGATATTTGTAGCAAGCCATTTTAGGAGACTTGGACTTGTCACTTGGACACTTGTTGGTCCAATGTCCCATCTGTCTACAGAGTAGGTATTTGCCTCATGCCTTGTCCTTCAAGGACTCAGAGTTTACCATAGGGCTTCCCTGGAGGGTGGCCAGCATCTGGGCATGCCTTGTCTCTTTCCTTTTCTCCCTCTCCTGGGCCTTGGCCTCCCTCTCCTGTTCTCTCTTATAAAGGTACTGGTGGCTGTCAGGATCATCTCATCTGCTGTAGCTGTTGTAACTTTATCTTGATGTCTGATGTGCATTGGGACAGGAATTTGTCCTTTAAAATCACTTGTCCCTCATAAGAGTCTAGGTCCAGGTTGGTAAAGTTTTGGAAGGCCTCTTTTAGCCTTTTCAGAAAGACAACAGGGTTCTCCTTGGGCTCCTGAGTTATTGCTGAGTTCCAAGCATAGCTGATTACTTTTTGTTGGACTGTTTTCAGTCCTGCCTTCACACAGATCAGAAAATGATCCCTTTCCCAAATGTGCTCAGGATCATTATAATTCCGGTTAGGATCTGAGGAGGGGACTGCAGTTTTCCCTACTGGGTATTTATCACTTGACATGTGAAGCCCCATAGCATACCTTTGGGCTTCCTTTAAGACCCTAGCATGCTCAGGGTCAGATAGAAAGAAAGAAAGTGAAGTCACTCAGTTCTGTCAGACTCTTTGCCACCCCGTGGATGGCAGCATACCAGGCTCCTGCATCCATAGAGTTTTCCAGTCAAGGGTGCTGGAGTGGGTTGCCATTTCTTTCTCCAAGGGATCTTTCTGACCCAGGGATCAAATCCAAGTCTCCTGTATTGCAGGTAGACACTTTACCATCTAAGCCACCAGGGAAGCCCCCAGGGTCAGATAAAGTTTGGCTAAATATGACCATGATGTCCTTCCACGTCAGGTCAAAGGCCATTGTAATGTATTGGAATGTATCTATATATTTGCCTGTGTCATTTGTATAGCTTCCAAAGTCTTGTTTGATCTGTCTTAGTTCTAAGAGGGAGAATGGCTTATGAATCTAGGTTGGTCTGATTTCTCCTCATTTCGACTAAGGGACATACTTGAGTTGGCTTTTGTGGAGGGGTGTTCCCAGATATGGGAATATGTTTGTATACAAGGGAGGAGCACTGGCAACTCAGGAGCCATGGGAGGTGAGCCTTCACGTGAAGGTTCCTCCTCTTGGTTGTCTGTGCCTAACACTATTTGCCTAATAGGCTCACTTTTAGGGCATACAACAATCCTGTAAGTAAGACAGAGTTTCTTCATATCTCTTAGTTGGAAGAAAATTTGGACATAGGGGATCTCTGTCCATTTCCCTTGTTTTTTGCAGAATAAGTCTAGCTGTAGGATGGTATTGTAATTTAAATTCCCATCCTCAGGCCAGTGTTCCTTGTCCCCCAGAGGATATTGTGGCTACACAGTGGCACAAAAGAATTTTAAGCACCTTCTCTTTAGGGTTAGAGGATTAAACAGCTTCCACTTATCAAGGATGCATCTCAAAGGTGTCTGCCAGGAAGTGGATTGGTTATTTCCCATCTGAAAGACAGTCATGACAGGGAGGAAAAGAAGCAAGAAAAAAATAATAGGCCTCCTTCAATTTCCATGGGTGGACTTCCTTAGGGGTGAGTCTTTTTGAGACTTATCCTACCCAGTACTGTTGCAACCTGAGAGCCAGGTGTCCCTGGGTCAGGGTGCAGATCCCCAGCCAAGCTAAGGTGTGACAGCCTCCTGGAGATTGAATTCCCAGGCAGGTTGAGGCAGGTTGGCCTCCCAAGAGTTGGGTCCCTGGGTAGGTCAAGGCATGTCGACCTCCTGGGACTCTTGGACTGGCAGATACCTACTAAGGGGTTGTAATTTTAACTCATTGCCAGCTTGTTCACCGCAGATAGGAATAGATATCACAGTGTAAAGCAATCCAAGCCTGTGCCCTGAGACTGTGAACCTGGTGAAGCAGCCATAAGCTTTATCCTCTTACTGCTCTAAGGGAATGTAAGTCACTGATTTCTTCCCCTACTCCTCCATAAGAGCAGGTTAGGGTGTCTCCAATGACAAACATTTCATCTCATAGCCCACTCTAGGTAATAACAGAAGTAATGACAAAGGAGTGGGTTATCTGGTCCTGTTAGGAGCATTAAGATAGTTTAATAAGTGGGATGGAGTAATGTTGTCTACAAGGGGGCTGGGTTCTGGTTGTAGGAGTTAGCAATTGGCTTAAGAACAAGTTGATAAGAGGCAACAGACCAGATATTCCATAAAAGTGGAGTGGAGATTTGATCCAGGGGTATGTTTGTAACTTTAGGAAAAGGGTGGTAAGGGTTTAGGCCCAAAGGGCCTGCAGGGCTAACTCCCAAAGTGGCAAACATTATCCCTGGAAGCCCAATTACCCTTGAAGGGATGCCAGCAGATGAACTTCCAGCAGACATTGTGTGCCTGTCACTTGCCCTAACAGGTCCACTGAGAGATGGCTGTTGTTGCACATGTTGTAGGAAACATAGAAGATGAAGGCCTGAATATCTTGAGGGATTGGATATTATACAATATTTCCCTCCCAAGGGCTAGCTATTTTCTGGTTGTCCCGAGGGCATAACATAAAACCAATTAAAATCAAATGGGTCCATGATGACAAGTCAAATTCAAATAAACCTTGATCCCCAATCTGCAAGCTAAATGACACACCCAGAGGTGGCAAGACAGTTCCAAGGCACTGTCAAAAGACAGAGGAGTGGTTGGTTCCCCAATGGTTGGGAGATCCTCCCACTCATTAGCTGGCAAAAAATAGCCACACCACATTCCACGGCTACTGCATTCTCCTCTGTGATGGCCCACACCCTGTGGAGTGTGCTTCTCTCTGAATAGGAACAAATCCACCTCTTACCTATCTTTGTGTCTCTAACTGAATTTTTGCTATGAGACATCAGATCTTGAGCTTCATTAGGTCCTGAAGCCAGGCATGATGGGTTTTGGCTAGGCTCAAGTCCCGGGGGGAAAAGAGCTGAAGGACAGGGGGGGAAAGCAGTGGGGAAAAACGCACAGAGGAATCCCCTTCATAATCTGCCAATAAGTCTGCTAACTATCTCACCTGTGCTAACAGTGTTCATTGGGCTGATCCTTGGCACAGAACCCCCACCTGCTTGGGCAGTGGCTACCGGGGCCCAGCAGATAGTGGAGGCTTTGGGATACACTGAGGAGCAGCCTCTGCCAGATTCCCTCAGTTGCACCCGCTGCTGCTCACCTGTTAGTTGGGGGGCGGGGGAGTGGGTTCAAGTAAACAAGAAATGAGAGACTGTAAAGGAATTAAGATTTTGTTAGGCATATGTCCTTTCAGCCATAGGCATGAGGACCTCCTACCTTAACCGGGGGTCTTCTGGAACCTGAGACAGCCACGTGAGCTTTCTGCTGAGTTTGTTTTTTGCTGTCCCAGTTTCCAATACGCTGGGCTTCTTGTCACTTCACCTGTGCTGGGTTTTCTTCCTGTTCAGCTTCCACTACAGTAGCCTCTTTCGCAGAGTTAGACCCCTGCTGTGCATGGCTTCCTCTTAGTGGGGCTGAGAGGAAGTTGTTTCAGCCAGATTAAATCCAACAAATGGCACCATAGATGTCAGGGCAGTGTGTAATTTCCCCGGTTCTGTCTTGTCACAACAAAAATTTGAAGTGACGTACAGACCAACATTACAGCCCTTAGTCAGGCCAGTGTTACAGCTCCATGTTACAGCTCCGTTTTATTTAGAAAGTAAAAGAAAATACATGCTTGAGGCATGAGGGCATGCTGACCCAAAAGACGTTAAGAGAAGAGAGGCCCCTCTTTTTATATGTTTTCTCTCCTCCCCCTGAGCCTGCCCTATGTAAACTGGGCTGGACCAGATGGCTGTTTGTTTTACCTGAGGTTCTCACTCTGCCTCAGACCTTCCTTTGTTCTATTTTCGCAGGCTTTTCCCTTCCTTGTCTTTTAGCCATTGCCACTTTGGACTCCTTATTCCTATTCTAACTACCTAAAATGTATGATAGCAACTAAACTGAGTTTTTTGTTTGTGTTTGTTTCCTTACTCTCAACTTAAGATATTGACATCATTCAGGCAAAGTTGGATTTAACTTTTCTACTTCAGCTCTCTGTGTTCAGAAAAAGGCTTGTAACTTATCCCTTTTCCAGAGGATCTTCCCCACCCAAGAACTGAACCAAGGTCTCCTGCATTGCGGGCAGATTCTTTACCAGCTGAGCTACCAGAGAAGCCTGATTTAAAACACATATGTCACTTTTCAGCGCAGTAGTATAGAGCTCTATGCAGCTGTTCTTCACTGAGAGAAGGTTGAGTTCCTTGATGTGGTGGAATTGACATCTTTTCATTTTTCTTGCAGTATCATGAATCTAAACAGTCCTTCATCATGCGATTTTCTTTGGCTTTTATTCTTATAAAAGATACTAAAATTATGCATATCCTGTGTCCTCAAATAGTTACGGTCACTTTATTTGCTTATCTAATATTTCCTCTGTGGATTGTGTGGAAGAGAGGGATAGAGCTCTGATCACATTAGCAAATAGGAAACAAATGAAGTCAAACACAATAACATATTAACATAATGATAGAATTGAGTGAAGAAAAGTCAGAAGTTTGCAAAGTTCAGCATTTTTTGGACACAGGATATGCATACTTTAACTTTTGTAGGAGTATATTTCTGTGACTAAAAGGAAAATCACTTGATGAAGGACTGTTTAGATTCATTATTCTGCAAGAAAAATGAAGAGATGTCAAACATAATCAGTAACATCTTTCCTATTGGATGTTTTTATATCTTTCACAGAATTCCCAACTTGTGAACCACTAACTCAGTTTATATGCAAAAGTGGAAGATGCATTAGCAGCAAGTGGCACTGCGACTCTGGCAAGTACCAAATGTTCACTAGACTGCACTGATTTGATTGGAGGCCTGGCTGTCTGTGCAACTTCACTTCTTTCAGAGGTGGTTTGTAAGAGAAGTTTGCCAAGTCCAACAAAATGGCTGAGACAAGTGGTGAGAGGGCAGCTGGCCTGTCAGTGGGGATTAGCATTAAGGACAATGGAGCTCAATACCGTCCCTTGGGGCTATCTATGATGGGGATTTGTTTTCAGATATTATGCTGGATCTAGTCTAAGTCTACAAACAACACATGAAGGGAACAATTGAGGAAATATCCTGGACAATTCAGGTTCCTCAAAGCATTGATGTAAAATGCTCTGTGAGGATGGAGTAGTTTATAAATTAGTATGTAAGATCCAGATGATCTCAACTCTGTCACCTTGGCTTTTTATGTACAAATGATACTTTTTCTTCACTCAGTTCTATCATTATGTTAAATTATGCCAAATACAGGTAAATGAATTATACATAAATTGATGCAACCTCAGCCATTGGTTTGAGTTAAATCTGTTTTCACTTTACATTTTTCTTGCTTCCCTCCTGCAGCAATTGTTAATACAGAATATAAATCATTGCTAATGATAGCATACAAACAATTTCCTGATATAAATATATACTTAAGAACTAGTGGTGTAAGGGTACAGAGTGAGCCCTCATGTGGGAGAATGGAGAAAAGGGATCTGAATTAAAGATAGTTATAAACACTAGGGCATAGACGTTATAGGTCTAAATAGTAATTTTCCAACAATAATTATATCACAAGCTGTATCATTTCAGGAAATTCCTACAGTCACCATTGTCTTCCCTGCTTCATAATTATTTCATGTTGTGTAGTTTAATCCAGTCAGTGGTTAGTCATTTCTGAGTGAAATAGAAATTAAGCTTCAAAATCCAAAGTGAAGGATGTTTTCCCCTGTAATTTAGTAGTTGGCATTCAATCAGAAACAAAGCAATATGAAAATGGAAATAATTTTCCCACTGCTATGGGAAATGTTGATGATTGATTTATCATTCCTTTTCTCAATAACAGAAGAAAGCACTCAATACCAAAAAGAAATGCTAAGTATTTCATAAGAAAATGTTTCTCCATGGATAATTTTTCACCACCTGTTTGTTAATACTTCTTTCCAGATGATGACTGTGGAGATGGGAGTGATGAGGTTGGCTGTGTACATTCCTGCTTTGATAACCAGTTCAGTTGTTCCAGTGGCAGGTGTATCCCAGGCCACTGGGCCTGTGATGGTGACAATGACTGTGGAGACTTCAGTGATGAAATCAATTGCACCAGAGAAGGTTAGTAATTTTGTGAATCTACAAAACTCAATATCAATTTTAAATTGATATATAATATATGGAGTATTTTAGAGTGAAATCACAGAAAAAAAATTCCCATCACATAAAAAAGTGTAAGTGGAACTGTATAAAATAATTTCTTGATCTCTTTTCCTTTCTTTTACCTGGTCTCTCAATCTTAATCCCCTCTTATACTTTGACACCTTCTTAGTGATCTTTACTTCCTAATTCATTAGATGCTTTACTTTAATTGGATGCTTTATATCAGTTCAGTACAGTCACTCAGTCATGTCCAACTCTTTGAGATCCCATGAATCACAGCACGCCAGGCCTCCCTGTCCATTACCAACTCCCGGAGTTCACTCAAACTTCTGACCATTGAGTCAGTGATGCCATCCAGCCATCTCATCCTCTGTCTCCCCTTCTCCTGCCCTGATTCCCTACCAGCATCAGGGTCTTTTCCAATGAATCAGCTCTTTGCATGAGGTGGCCAAAGTATTGGAGTTTCAACTTCAGCATCAGTCCTTCCAAAGAACACACAAGACTGATCTCCTTTAGGATGGACTGGTTGGATCTCCTTGTAATCCAAGGGACTCTCAAGAGTCTTCTCCCACACCACAGTTCAAAAGCATCAATTCTTCAGTGCTCAGCTTTCTTCACAGTCCAACTCTCACATCCATACATGACCACTGGAAATACCATAGCCTTGACTAGATGGACCTTTGTTGGCAAACTAATGTCTCTACTTTTGAATATGCTATCTAGGTTGGTCATAACTTTCCTTCCAAGGAATAAGAGCCTTTTAATTTCATGGCTGCAGTCACCATCTACAGTGATTTTGGAGCCCCTCAAAATAAAGTCTGACGCTGTTTCCACTGTTTCCCCATCGATTTCCAATGAAATGATGGGACCAGATGCCATGATCTTAATTTCCTGAATGCTGAGCATTAAGCCAACTTTTTCACTCTCCTCTTTCACTTTCATAAAGAGGCTCCTCTTCACTTTCTGCCATAAGGGTGGTGTTATCTGCATATCTGAGGTTATTGATATTTCTCCTGGCAATCTTGATTCCAGCTTGTGCTTCATCCAGCCCAGCCTTCCTCATGATGTACTCTGCATATAAGTTAAATAAGTAGGATGATAATATACAGCCTTGAGGTACTCCTTTTCCTATTTGGAACCAGTCTGTTATTCCATGTCCAGTTCTAACTGTTGTTTCCTGACCTGCATATAGGTTTCTCAAGAGGCAGGTCAGGTGGTCTGGTATTCCCATCTCTTTCAGAATTTCCCACAGTTTATTGATCCACATAGTCAAAGGCTTTGGCATAGTTAATAAACCAGAAATAGATGTATTTCTGGAACTCTCTTGCTTTTTTGATGATCCAGCGGATGTTGGCAATTTGATCTCTGGTTCCTCTGCCTGTTCAAAAAGCAGCTTGAATATCAGGAAGTTCACGGTTCATGTATTGCTGAAGCCTGGTTTGGAGAATTTTGAGCATTACTTTACTAGCATGTGAGATGAGTGCAATTGTGCAGTAGTTTGAGCATTCTTTGGCATTGCTTTTCTTTGGAATTGGAACGAAAACTGACCTTTTCCAGTCCTGTGGCCACTGGTGAGTTTTCCCAATTTGCTGGCATATTGAGTGCAGCACTTTCACAGCATCATCTTTCAGGATTTGAAATAGCTCTACTGGAATTCCATCACCTCCACTAGCTTTGTTCGTAGTGATGCTTTCTAAGGCCCATTTGTCTTCACATTCCAGGATGTCTGGCTCTAGGTGAGTGATCACATCATCATGATTATTTGGGTCTTGAAGATCTTTTTTTGTAGAGTTCTTCTGTGTATTCTTGCCACCTCTTCTTAATATCTTCTGCTTCTGTTAGGTCCAGACCATTTCTGTCCTCTATCGAGCCCATCTTTGCATGAAATGTTCCCTTGGTATCTCTAATTTTCTTGAAGAGCTCTCTAGTCTTTCCTGTTCTGTTGTTTTCCTCTGTTTCTTTGCACTGATCACTGAGGAAGGCTTTCTTATCTCTTCTTGCTATTCTTTGGAACTTTGCATTCAGATGCTTATATCTTTCCTTTTCTCCTTGCTTTTCACTTTTCTTTTCACAGCTATTTGTAAGGTCTCCCCAGACAGCCATTTTGCTTTTTTGCATTTCTTTTCCATGTGTATGGTTTGATCCCTGTCTCCTGTACAATGTCATGAACCTCCATCCATAGTTCATCAGGCACTCTGTCTATCAGATCTAGCCCCTTAAATCTATTTCTCACTTCCACTAGATAATCATAAGGGATTTGATTTACATCATACCTGAATGGTCTAGTGGTTTCCCTCCTTTCTTCAATTTAAGTCTGAATTTGGGAATAAGGAGTTCATGATCTGAGCCACAGTCAGATCTCCGTCTTGTTTTTGCTGACTGTAATGAGCTTCTCCATCTTTTGCTGCAGAGAATATAATCAATCTGATTTCAGTGTTGACCATCTGGTGATGTCTATGTGTAGAGTCTTCTCTTGTGTTTTTGGAAGAGGGTGTTTGCTATGACCAGTGTGTTCTCTTGGCAAAACTATTAGCCTTTGCCCTGCTTCATTCTGTACTCCAAAGCCAAGTTTGCCTGTCACTCCAGGTGTTTCTTAACTTCCTACATTTGTATTCCAGTCCCCTATAATGAAAAGGACATCTTTTTGGGGGGTTAGTTCTAAAATGTCTTGTAGGTCTTCATAGAACTGTTCAACTTCAGCTTCTTCAGCACTACTGGTTGGTTTATTCCCCTCCAACTTCTAAATTGATGAAACCCCAAGCCCATCCCCAAAGAGGGAAAAAGAAAATTGAGAAAGACATAGTTTCCCTTTATTTTCACATCAAATTTGTTTCCAAAGGCTGGTTATCATCCCCTATTAAATGTTGAGGTATTACAACTGATTGACCTTCTGGAGTGGAAGAAAAGAGAGGAGGGAGATCATGACCATGGCTCCCAGCAAATCCATGGGCAACCTGATCTTGTTATTTGCATGGGTAACTCAGCAAAATTTGATCAGCCACAGGATATGTTCATGAATTAGAAATCATGTTGGAAATATCACAGAAAAATTGTTAGCCTTTCAAAAATACATATAGCAATAACATTTTAACTAGAAGCTTTCTTTTTTTAAGAAATTAATTTTTTTAATTGATTCTTTCATTTATTCCAAAAATATTTATTGAGAAATTTTCACATTCCAGACTGTGCTTGCACCAAAAGATAGATTAAAGAGTGAAAAAAACATGGTCACTGTTCAGTTTTTAAAATCTAGCCTGCAAACAGACAACAAAGTGTGATCATGAGAAATCATCCTCAAAGTGTATTCAAAGGAGATTATTTCTCTTCTGCAAATATTGACAACCTATAAAATAGAAAATTTCTAAAGTACTTTCTCTGACATGAATTCCTTTTGTCTTTCTTTTGTTTTTCTTTCTTCATCTCTCTCTTTGTCTTTCACTCTTTCTGTCTCTTTCTCTCTTTCTTAATTTCTCTCAATTGTAAGTACTGGAAACATTGGCAGTTACGGAAGTTATCTACATAATGCTAGGTTCTTAAAGGAGTAAATCTTTTTGGTGAATTACCTAAGTGATTTTATTAAAAGAGATATTCTCTAATTTTGATTCTCCCTGTATGACCTGGATTATAATAGTCAAGGCATGATACAAATATGTCACATAAGAGCCGTGAAGCAATGAAACACAGGTATTCATGGTCAGTGGTCTTGACATGATTCAAGTCTTTCCTGACAGAGGACAACCCAGAAGCTATAATGAAAACAGAAAATGGCTAAGAAAGTTTTTGTAACAGTATCTTATCAAATTTAACATGAACATATTTGATTTAATTTTGCTTCAAAATCGAGAGGAAGGATAAATCTCTCTCCACCCTCCCCATCTCTATCTCATTCTTGTCTCTTTTTCCTCTCTCACTTTAGTTGGTCCGCTAGTACATATGAACTAGAACTTTTTGCTTATAACTAATCTAGAATGGAAAAAGGAAAGGTATACAAAAGATATTTTTCCTTTTACTTTGTATATTTGAGACATTCATCTGGGGTGTGGTTAACATTTCATTACTAAATTGGACTTTGAATGCTCACCTCACAGATGTCTCTTTAGGCTCCTCATGAGGTATACATCTGTGGCCTGCTGGGACTGCTCCATGATGTGCTGTGAAAGATAAATTGCCCTGACATTAATTTGCTTTCATCTCAGAAGTGAGATTCCATCCCTCTTTTCTGTGTGTATGTATCTCTAAGTTAAAATGATCATTGCACATTAAAATGTTTTGGAGAGATTGCTTTAGTTTTATGAGTATCCAAAGTGAGTGGTACATCCCCTTATAGGCTCTCTAGACAGTTATTTGGGTTTGGATTATAGAATCAATGCCTAGTTATTGTTAATGACCTTTATCTTTAGGTCATTTTGCTAATATATTATTGTAAAGGAAATACTGTCAACATGAATACCATGCGTTTCTTATATGATTACAGTAATACACTAAGGAAATGATTCAGATAATCCACATGATTCTTGGCCATGTTTCAAGGAAAGAATGAGAAGAACTTCCTGAGCTAATTTACATTTAACTGATTGTAAATTGTACTAAGATTCCCTTGTCAAATTTCTACTTGGTGAATACAGGTTGTAGGCATTGAGGACAGGCAGCATTCTGGGATAACTTCCATGTAAGACAATCTAGAGTATTTCAAAGGGCATTTAAATATTTTTATCCATCATTATTTTATGTATTTTGATATTGAAGTTGTAAAATAACCATGACATATAGAATTGTTAGCACTGATCAGGAAAGCCATTTTGTACATGGAGGATTTGTGAGGCCATTGCCAAGGTAAAATAGAAATTTGATGCAATTAGTCATATAATTCAGTCCCAGAACCTGCTGTGGAAGAAAAGAGCAGGGGATTCTGGCTTGAGTTTCAGGACTGGCTGTCAAAACTGATCAAATTCACCATATAACTGCTCAGCAATTTGCTTTACACTGCATGTGTAAGCAGAGCAATTGATGCAGTTTCTCTCAACTCAAACTGTTTTCAAAAGGACAGAAAATACTCTTGAATTAGACTGTAATAGTGAAGGAGCAGGAGATATCAAAAGATGAACATTCCATGTATAACCTCTATTTCAGCAAATTCCTGAGTTTAAGTTCAATTCATATTCTCTCTGATACCACGTCCCAGAAAATAATTTCTATAGTGATGGTTATTTTTTATCATTAGTATGATTTATATATGGGAAAAGTATTAATGTCTGGTCCTCTCTGAGATTAATGTTCACTCATCTCTTTCTTCCTTCATATTATGCTACTCTTTTCCTCTCTTCCAAACTCCCTGGGGGGCTTCACAGATGGTGCTAGTGGTAAAGAATTTGCCAGCCAGTGCAGGAGACGTGGGTCCAATCTCTAGGTTGGAAGGACCCCTGGAGAAGGAAATGGCAACCCACTCCAGTATTCTTGCCTGGAAAAATTCCATGGGCAACCTGATGGGCTATGGTCCATGGAGTTGCAAAGAGTCAGACATGACTGAATGACTGAGCACATAGGAAAGAAAATACACATCTTTACAGATCACTACCCAGGAATACACACAGAGTCTACAAGCTTCAGTAGAATACAAACAATCCATAGCACACAGATTCCTTCCTTTGTTTCAGTGCTTGTTTGTCATTGATTTAGCATTGGTTTCTTTTTGATTCTGAATCCTTTGATTGGTACATATATCTATGATTACCCTTTTGTAGCTACTGGGTGAATAGTTTTTCAAGTGGAAACATAAGTGAGTCAGGGCCTTCAAAGAATTTGTTATGATAGAACTTTTTATAGAGGCTCAATCCTGGCCATTTTTTAAGCATTGAAAGATTTTTGTTAAAAAACAGTTTTACCTGCAAGTATTTCATGAATAAAGGTAAAATGAGAATTATACTTTTTCTTGCAAGTCATTACCTCTCTGGCTGTATCATTTTAAGAGAGAGAGACAAACCAACTCTGGACATGTCACATCTATAAAATACCAAATTTTAGTTTTGGTATTTTATAGACAGTTTAATTCATTTGAGTTACGTAAACTTTCATTCTTACACCCTTTCTAGAAATTGTCTCAAGCATATTTCACACAGGGCATTTCTAAAGTTAACATAGGAAAATTACGTAGTCTCTTTAGACAGTATTCTCCCAGCTCAATTATTATAAAAAATATAATAAGTAATTTCAGCATGTAATTAATGGAGAAGGGAACAGGTTTTCTCTAGGATAGATTTGTCTAAATTTTTGTAATTTCTTTCAAATGGAACCTAAATATTGGTCAAATATCTGGATTTTTCTTTATTTGAGGAAGACTTTGACACTGATTTATGGTCATTGTTCTCTAATGCCTTCTGTTTGGCTGTATAAAAAGGAAATATTTACTACCTGCTTCATTAAGTGAATGAACTGAATGATGCTGGAATGTATGATCTCTTATTTATATCACAAATACAAATTAAATGCAAATTTATAGTTTAGTCTGTATTGACTTTCAATTTTGACTAATTATAGTCTTTATTTATTTATTATAAATAAAGTTATTATTATTCTTTAACAAGTTCCAAAATCCATTAGTGAGTAGAGCATATAATATTCTTAGTGTACATACTCACACATACCTCTCTTCTTTTGCTTTAACTGTTTTGCTTACGTTCTTTTGCTTTAACTGTTTTGCTTACGTTCTTTTGCTTTAACTGTTTTAACTTTGTTTCTGCTTTAGAAACTTCCTTTTATTTTGAGCTTCATCATCATTTATTCATTCATGCATTTATTCATTTACCTCATTATACTGTTGTTCCAAGTTTAAGGAGGGAACAAAGTAATTGTATCTTTGTAGTTTCATAGTCAAGTGCATTAATTGACATATAGTGAGTGTTCAGTAAATAATTATTGAGTTAAAGAATCTTTTTTTCTACCACAAAAATCTGTTATATCTCAGACTCAACCTTATTTGTTTCATTTTATACATCTAGTGATTTCTTCTGTTTCCTCATCCTAGAGTTTATTTCCATGATGATATGCAAGGCTAGGTGCATGGATCTAATCATATACATTTCCTTAATATAGCATAGCCACTTTCATTTATCCCATAAATCTTGGCAATTTTAGCCCAGGATTTGAATAAAATAAAATAGATAAGATGTTTTCCTTATATTTTATTATTTTTATTTCTTTTTTTATGTCCTCTGTGTCCAATACATAGTAAGTTTCAGAAAGACAAGGAAAGTTTAAGTTTGTTTTGTATATATTATTTAACAGTGGGTGCCAGTGAGGAGATTCCATTATGATAATATGGGGTCAAGGGGAGGAGTTAACCAATTTGTCTCCCACAAATTGTCAGACAATCTTATGTTTGTTATTCCATTTAATGCTCAGAATAAGGATTATTCAGAGAGGTTAAGACATTTACCTAGTATTACACAGCTGGAGTTTCAGGATTTCACAGTTAGAATTTCAAAGGCTAACTGTTCTTTATCCCTGTGTCTAGCTATCTGCTTCTGCAGCTATAGAGTATAACTCTGTTTTTTTTCATACTCTCTATGAAGTAACATTTGTATGATCCCCAAATAATACTTTCCTTGTCTTTCTGAAACTTACTATGTATTGGACATAGAGGACATTAAAAAAAGAAGTAAAAAATAATAAAATATAAGGAAAGTATCCTATCTATTTTATTTTATTCAAATCCTGAGCTAAAATTGCCAACATTTATGAGATAAATGAAAGTGGCTAAGCTATATTAAGGAAAGGTATATGATTAGATCCGTGCACCTAGCCTTGCATATCATCATGGAAATAAACTCTAGGATGAGGAAACAGAAGAAATTACTAGAAGTATAAGATGAATAATTACTACCTTGTTCTTAAGTGCATACTCATTATCACTTGAAAAAAAGAGACCTTATTATAGATCATTGCAATGAAATTTTCCAAAAAGCACTGGAAGGGACCTGGGTCATCTCATGAAATCATCACAAGAAGTACATTTGTCTTTTTTTTGTCTGTTTGTTTCTAGTCTCCATCCCCCTCACTGCCCCTCCCTCCTCCCAACAGTTCTCCTTGATAGAGTGGATTCTGGAACTTTGTCATTGGAATAGCTGGGGACATTACAATACAGTGTTTTCAGTCACCCAAGACTCGGTTTCTCTGCCATAAAAGTTTTACCTCATAGACTCAAAAATTCTAACAGCTGAAAGAAAATGAAAAGATCATTTAGTTCAATTTTGTTATGAAGATGAGAAAAAAAAATTCAGCTAGATAAGATTATCTTCCCTAGTGGCTCAGAGGTTAAAGCGTCTGCCTCCAATGCAGGAGACCTGGGTTCGATCCCTGGGGTCGGGAAGATCCCCCGGAGAAGGAAATGGTAACCCATTCCAGTATTCTTGCCTGGAGAATCCCATGGACTTAGAAGCCTGGTAGGTGACAGTCCACAGAGTCGCAAAGAGTCGGACACGACTGAGCAACATCACTTCACCTATGTGTATACAGCAATAACAAAAACTGATGCTTCTTCCTAGAAGCAGCTAATAATGTTCTAAGTTAGAAATGTTGAAATTGAGTCTTTTGATACATAAAGACATTTTCAGGAGAGATTTTTGAATGCAATGATGATGTCAAGTTCTTAGTGGAAAACCCAGAAAGTTCTGGCAGTTCTGCCAGCCAAAAAGCCATGTATCCTGTCTGGGAGATTGAATCCTTTCAGAGCACTGCAGGTATCAAACTTGATATTTAGCTAAAGACTTTGGGTTACTCATTTAAGCATAGAGAGAATATAAATTAAAACCAATATCTTTTGACTTCTTGTCTACATCAAATACATAGTAAGTTTCAGAAATAAGAAAAGTTTTTTGTGCCACAATTTAATCTTAAACACATAGGAAATAAAGTATCAGTAAATACTGTATACAGTCACCTGTCTTGTTTTTCTTTCATGAAAATATACTTCAATTCACTTTTACTAGAACACACAATCAAAAGGAATTTCGATTATTTCTCAGGCACTGAGCTTTGCTAACAATTAAGTATTGGATTTGAATTTGGGGATGATCAAATGATGTTATGGATTTAGCAGATTCATATAGTCTTCTGTCCTAATATTTTAAACTATTCTTTTTTAATGAAAATATGGATAAATGCAATTAAAAGCAAATCTAAATGTCATCTAGTTTTAGAGAGGTATAGTATCTGTTTTCAATGAGATATAACTTTTCTGGCTTAACTTTATTCTCTCATAGATTGATTTATTTTATTTAGAAACTGTTAACACTGAGATATCAAAATGATGTTAATTATTAATGGATTTTATCCATAGGAAACCTCTTTTTTGTTTTCTAGGAGAAGATAGCTCTTTAAAGGTCATTTTAAATTTAATAATATAGACAACTTTTACATCAAAAACAAAGAAAACTCAAGACTTTTGAATTAATTAATAGAAAAGACTGTTTTAAGAATCTGTAATGTTCCTAGCAATGTGATTATCAAGAAAAGTAAAATGAATCAGCTAAATATAATTTAAAAAGAAAATCTTAGAAAAAATGGTTCATAAAAATGGAAAGAAACCAGTTATCTTCATTTTTACTCTTCAAAAATTAGTAATAAGTCTAAGCTTATCCCTAGATAAATTTAGCTTCTGCATTAAGACAATAATTATGTACTTTGACACTAAACAAAGTAACAACTCATTTTATTTTTGCAGGAATAATTAATAAAGTCAATAGGTAATAGGAAGACCTAATTTTAATGGAAAATTTTAGCTTGTTTCCAACTCTTTTAATAGAGCTGAACCATAAGGACAGAAGTAAATTAATTTCCACAGCCTTTAAATTCTGCTTCCTTGTTCTAAATTGTGGTTAATGATCAGTGAATTGATAGGACTTGAGGATTTCAGCAGAAAACACACACATAAGTAAACAAACAGAAAAGAGACAAAGGACATATATAATGTACAAAATAATTAATTCACCTCTCAATAATTGAGCTGTACTCAACCTTTTGTGAGACTAAAGTAAGCAATAGGATAAAACTGTGCCTTTTTCCCATTAAAAAAATAGTTGGTAATTAGCTTCTTTCAGAGCCTATGTGAACTGTCAGCTTTTATTGCTTTATTTGTGTGATGCATCAGTTGAGTTTGCACTTATATTATATCCTGAAATGCAATGACCAGATTCATCTACTTTTTGTGAGGAAATTTATTTCATGCTGGGTATTTGTGTACACACAGGCTTTCTAAGGAAAATTAACTGTCATTGTCTGAATCCCAATCTTTTCTACAGACGACTTTGTTACATAACCTAATCAACTTAATCTACCATGACCCTCCTGGTATGGAGTACTTCACTGGTATGCAGATCTTTCAGTAGAGCATGCTGCTATGTTGATATGTATACACTTAATGAGATGTTCTAGAAATCATAAGCAGAATTTAGAACATTTTAGAACACAGGTCAGCAAATCTTTTCTGTAGAGTGCTGTAGTAAAATATTTTAGATTTTGCTTATTTCAGCTATCCAGCTCCAGTTTTAGCACCAAAAAAGCCATATACTATTTCTCTACAAATGATTATGACTGTGGGCTTCCCTGGTGGCTCAGTGGTAAAGAATCCATCTGCAGTGCACACATTGTAGGAAGCACAGGTTCGATACCTGGGTCGGGAATATCCCCTGGAGCAGAGTATGACAATCCAACCAGTATTCTTGCCTGGAGAATTCCATGGACGGAGGAGCCTGGCAGGCTTCAGGCCATAGGGTTGCAAAGAGTCAGACACTACTGAAGCAACTTAGCATGCGTGCACACACAATTATGACTGTGTTATTATAAAACTTTACTTACAAAAAGAGGTAATTTTGGTCTGCTGGTTATATTTTGTTGACCCTAATTGGTCTGCTGGTTATATTTTGTTGACCCTCCTTTAAAATTCAAGTAGAGACACATTCTAAAGGAGTTATAATCCTGAATGTTTCATAAAATATCAAACTTATTATGAGACGAGGCAGAAAATAATGGGGACAGGAAAAGGCCAAAATAGAGAAGAGATAGTAACTTTAAAATTTTACTCTCTGATATTTCCTCCATTTATCTCATGTATAGCTTATACATATTCTTTCTACATAATGATGTTCTATACTATTTTAAAATATAAAGTTAAATGATGTCATATTTTTCCAGTAAATATTTGAATCTACTGCAAGCCAGTCATATATCAAAGCCAAGAAGTAAACTCCTAACATGGAATATCCACATTGTAATCTATTTTGCTTCATATTTGATATCTAAAATGTCTGTTAAAGTGAATGGTTAATTTCAGCAAAGAATGGAAAAATAGGCTTCTCAGTTACATAGCCAACTCAACTCATTGTTTACTTAAAATGATATTGTAGAAGTTCATCTCCCTATGGTATATCACATTTTAAATAATATATTTATAATAGAATTCTAGATACCAAACTTTACATTTTTAATGTACTAAAAACAGTGCTAATGAACTAAACAGCAGAATGGGAAAGACTAGAGATCTCTTCAAGAAAATTAGAGATACCAAGGGAACATTTCATGCAAAGATGGGCTCGATAAAGGACAGAAAAGGTAAGGAACTAACAGAAGCAGAAGATATTAAGAAGAGGTGGCAAGAATACACAGAAGAACTGTACAAAAAACATCTTCATGACTTGTATAATCACGATGGTATGATCACTCACCTAGACCCAGACATCCTGGAATGTAAAGTCAAGTGGGCCTTAGAAAGCATCACTATGAACAAACCTAGTGGAGGTGATGGAATTCCAGTGGAGCTATTTCAAATCCTAAAAGATGATGCTATGAAAGTGCTGCACTCAATATGCCAGCAAATTTGGAAAACTCAGCAGTGGCCACAGGACTGGAAAAGGTCAGTTTTCATTCCAATCCCAAAGAAAAGCAATGCCAAAGAATGCTCAAACTACTGCACAATTGCACTCATCTCACATGCTAGTAAAGTAATGCTCAAAATTCTCCAAGCCAGGCTTCAGCAATACATGAACTGTGAACTTCCTGATGTTCAAGCTGGTTTTTGAAAAGGCAGAGAAACCAGAGATCAAATTGCCAACATCCTCTGGATCATGGAAAAAGCAAGAGAGTTCCAGAAAAACATCTATTTCTGGTTTATNCCAAGCCAGGCTTCAGCAATATGTGAACCGTGAACTTCCAGATGTTCAAGCTGGTTTTAGAAAAGGCAGAGGAACCAGAGATCAAATTGTCAACATCCGCTGGATCATGGAAAAAGGAACAGAGATCCAGAAAAACATCTATTTCTGCTTTATTGACTATGCCAAACCTTTGACTGTGTGGATCACAAAAAACTGTGGAAAATTCTTTTCTCCTATCAGGTTCAATACTTTAATGCTCACTCAACTTTGAAAAATAGTCATTACATTTCTTTCTATAACCTGAGTAAATTAAACTAACCATTTAAAAAGAGAGAAGGGGGAAAGAAATGGAGCTTTTAAGGTCAGGGATGTACCTGGAGGTACAGGAAGCATAACAGAAAATATTATCCTTTCTTGGGCATATGATGATGTCTGTTTGACTAGATACATGTGTCTTCCTTTCTTAAAGTGCAAATTTATTTTCTTCTTTTTTTGTTCTGCAATGTTGAATATTTACCAGACTTTTCCTTCATTCTCTTTTTCCTTTCATCAGATTTTTTCCTAATGTATACAATGTACCAAGAATGGTAATACACGATGGGAAAAAAATTGACAAATTCTCTGCTTTGATGGAGGTTTAATTCTAACAAAAAAAAAAAAAGAAAAAAGAAAAAAGGTCATAAATACGTCAGCGATAAACAGTTAAATTACATAGTATGTTAGGAGGTGTTAAGTGCTGATGGAACAAAACAGAATGGGGGTACCTGGCTACAGTGGGAGTCACAGTTTTACATATGATGGCCATGTGGCTCATGGCTGCTGCTGCTAAGTCACTTCAGTCGTGTCCGACTCTGTGTGACCCCATAGACGGCAGCCCACCAGGCTCCCCCATCCCTGGGATTCTCCAGGCAAGAATACTGGAGTGGGTTGCCATTTCCTTCTCCAATGCATGAAAGAGAAAAGTGAAAGTGAAGTCGCTCAGTCTGTCCGACTGTTAGCGACCCCATGGACTGCAGCCCACCAGGCTACTCCGTCCATTGGATTTTCCAGGCAAGAGTACTGGGGTGGGGTGCCATTGCCTTCCCCGTGTGGCTCATGGAGGTAGTTTTTAAGTAAAAATTTGAAGAAGGTGCGTGAATGACCCATCCTCCAATGTTCTAGAGGAAAGTATTCGAGGTACAGGAAAGAGTTGACAAATACTCTGAAACAGAAGCATCCTGGTATGTTTAATTTTTTTTTTCCCCCACTTGTAAACAGACTTCCCAGGTGGCTTAGTGGTAAAGAATTGGTTGGCCAAGGAGGAGACGCAGGTTTGCTCCCTGGGTCAGGAAGATCCCCTAGAGAAGGAAACGGCAAGCCACTCCAGTGTTCTTGCCTGCGAAATCCCACAGACAGAGGAGACTGGTGGGCTACAGTCCATGGGGTCACAAAGAGTCTTACGACTTAGCAACTAAACCACAGTCTTTTTAGGTGTTTTGCACCATTCAGGCCATTGATACAAAATTATTTCTTCTTGAAAAATCTACAATAAAAGCAGACCTTTCTCAGGTTCTCAAATCTCCCACAGTTTGCAAGTATTTGGCTTAAAAGCTTCAGTTCAGAAATCCTCTGTCATATGAGGAGGCCAGATTTCCAAGCTAAGACTCCTTAAGATGACACTAATATGTGAACATTGCCTACTGCTGCATGAATACAGTCTTAAAGTAAAATATGCATATAAGCGATAACACTTGAACTATTTGAATCTTGCAATGTTTTCCTCAGTTCTTTGAAGTATATCATGAAAGAGATTTTGTGCTTTTTTCTTAGTTTTAACATTAATAGCATTCATTGCCAGTATTGAGTACTTACTGCTTTCAGACAATGTTCTAAGAGTTTTATGCACATAATCTTATTTAATGTTTATCAAAACACAAACCCAATAAGATAAGCAAAATTTCCTCCATAGTATGTCTAACACAAATATTATTTAAATTTTATGCATTTTTAAATATTTATATTTTAATCAATTCACAGAGGTATATTTTATACAAAATCAAATTAACCCATTTTAGGTACATGGGTCAATGAGTTTTGACTAATGTGCATAGTTTCATGACTGCCATTACAATAAAGACTTAGAAAATTTCCTTCATCACAAGCCTCCTTTTTTCTCTTAGCAGTCAATCCTCTCCCTCCCTTGAACCCATGGTCCCTAGAAAATAGTGATTTGTTTTTTCTTGCTATGATTATTTTATGAACTTTAATACAGAATCATAAAGTCTTTGGTGCCTGTCTCTCATTTAGAAAAAATTTTGAGATTCACTGATGTTGTTGCATATTTCAGGACATCATACCTTTTTAACTGCTGAGAGATAATCCATTTTAATAATATTTTGTATTCTGTTTAATCATTTACAAGTTATGGACACTGCATTATTTTCAGATTTTGGCTATTATTCTTGAGCAAGCAATAAATATTTATATACAAGTCTTTATGTAACCATATGTCTTGTTACATAATTTCCCCTCTAACTTTACAAGAAATTATTTTCTTTATAAGAAAGCTCTTTTCTTAAATAGATCTAGAATTCTATACTTTTATTTCTTCTATTCTGCATGTATGAGATTTCAAGCCACCTTAGTTATTTACTTGATATTGTCAGATGTTTTTGTTAATTTTAGACATTCTAATAAGAGTACAGTAGTATCTCACTTGTGTTTTTAATTCATATTTCCCTAATGACTAATGCTGTTGAGCATCTTTAATAAATTTATGTAACAACCATATCTCTTTCTTGATGAATTATCTCTTCAAATTATTCTCCATTTTTTAATCATCATTAATCCTAGTATTAAATTTTTTGCTTTTTTATATATTTGAAATAAAATGTTTTATAATTATTTTCTCCCAGTTTTTGGCTTAGCTTTTCATTTTGTTAACAATGTCTTTTAAAGAAGAAGCATTTCTGTTTTTAATATTGAAGTGGTCCATTTTATCAAGATTTTTTTGTATGTTGGTCATTTTTATATCATACCAATTTCCAATTTTTATTGCTAGCAATTACTAAAACTGATTCTTGTATATTGGCCTTAAATCATGTGACATTGCTAAACGCAGTTATTTCTTCCAGTAGTATTATGTAGATTTTTTTTAAACAGAAATTTTGTGAGTAAAGTTAATTTCATTTAATGTCTATTTCTTTTCTTGGCATTTTATTCTGACTAGGCTCTTCAGTATATTCAGAAATAAAAGTGGTAAAAACAAATATTTATGCCCTGTTCACAAGCTTGAGCAATGAGCCTTCAGATGCCAATATTAAATATGATGCTAATCATTTTTTGTAGGTACATTTTATCATGTTAGAGAAATATCTTCCTATTCCTAAACTGTTGAGAGTGAATATCACAGAACGCTACTGACTTCTGTTAAATATTTTATGAATATATTCTGAAAATCATATAGGTTTTCTTTTCTCATCTCTTGACATAATGAATTACAGTGATTGATCTTGAGTGACAAACCATACTTGCTTTCTGGGGATAAAGCTCTCTTTTTCATAATATATTATACTTTTTACACATAACTATATTCCATTTGGAAATATTTGGCTAGATATTTACATCTATATTCATGGTTGATACTGGTATAGAAGTTTTTCCAATGTCTTTTTCTGGTTTTGCTATCAGGATAATGCTAGCCTCCTGAAATGACTTTAAAAGTATTCCCTACTCATATTTTGTGGAATATTTTCTATAGAATTTCAATAATTTCTTCCTTAAATGTTTGAGGAAATTCTTTACTTGAAACCATTTGGACCTAAAACATTTTTTGTTAGAAGGTTTTTGATCTAGGAATTCTATGTTTAGTAAGACTCTTCAGGTTGTATTTACATATGTATGTATGTATGATTGAATGAGCTTTAGTGGGTTGTCTCTTGCCTTAAATGTATTCATTTTATCCTGATACTGACAATTCCTGATATAAGCAATTTTATGTGCTTTTCGTTTGTATTTCCTTGGTAAGTTTAGTAAGACAGTCATTAATTTTATTGAAATATTTTTTTAAAACCTATTTTTTTACTTTATTATTTCCTTTCCTATGTCATTAATTTTGACACTTCATTATTTTGCATTTTTCTTTGGGTTTTATTTTGTTTTACTAGTTTTCCAAAATGAAATTTTGGTCACTGATTTAAAACCTTTATTCTTTTATTACATAAATGTTTAATAGTGTTTTGCACAAAATAAATTCACATATTGAAGTCCTAACCTCATACTGTGACTGCATTTGGACTTAGGGCCTTTAAAAGTTAAGTGAAAATGAATTGATTAAAATTGATTAATGTGAGCCCTAAACCAATATGTGCTCCAGAATGATATCAAGTAGGAGTGAATATCTTTGCCTTGCTTCCTTCTTGAAAGGAATACTTTCAGTCTTTCATCACTAAGTATTTTGTTAGCTGGTAGGTCTTTTATAGATGCCATTTATCAGATTAAGAAGTACTCTTCTATTCCAAGTTTCCTGAAATTGTGTCATAAAGTGATGCTGCTGCTGCTGCTGCTAAGTCACTTCAGTTGTGTCCGACTCTATGCAACCCTCTAGACGGCAGCCCACCAGGATCCCCTGTCCCTGGGATTCTCTAAGCAAGAACACTGGAGTGGGTTGCCATTTCCTTCTCCCATCAATTGCTTCTCTTTTTCAGTCTATCTGATCAACTTGCTCAATCACTTTCACAATTCTTGGATACACCCCATTTTGTGATATATATATATAACTTATCTTTTGCATTTATGATTATGATTAATATTAATCTATGTCTTTTTTTTTT
>SJYX01002217.1:21713-53064 GCA_006410675.1 Oreotragus oreotragus | reverse complement strand
ATAGACGTGAGTCTGAGTGAACTCTGGGAGATGGTGATGGACAGGGAGGCCTGGTGTGCTGCGATTCATGGGGTCGCAAAGAGTCGGACTCGACTGAGCGACTGAACTGAATTGAAATGAACTGAGTTGCTTTTAATATAAGTTCCCTTTTGCCTCTTCCCAAGTATTATATTCTCTCCTAAACAGTCCATATTCAACCTTTAAGGCTTTAACTTTTATATCTGAGTCCTCTTACCTTTCCCTTCTGTGCTCTGCAGCATATGAATGACCACTTGTGTCCTGTCTCTTCAAAGGCGCCTCTCTCCTCTTAGATTGCATTCTATTTCTCTGCAACTTGTTATCAAAAAGCTTCAATAAAGTTATGTTTTGGTACTTTTTCTGTTTTGCTATTATTATTATAAGAAGGATGTTCATTTCAGTTTTCTATACATTAGGCAGAAGCATTACTGTACCTGCCTCTTTCTTACAATTTGCCAACTATATTACTATACATGATTTTCTTATACGTTCTTGTTTTCCTTTAAGTATGTCTTTTTATAGAGAGTATAAATTGGATTTGTGCATATGTGTCAGTGTGTGTGAAGAGTCTATGCTTTCTAGTCATGGAACATAAACTTTGTGTTTTCTTGCCTCATTATAATTTTATTGTCTGGAATAATTTATTTCCTTTTGAAAAAGAATATTCTTCCTTTGTGGATATAGTAACATTTTTAAAATTGCATTTTCTGCCTTAAAGCAATCAAAATATTTTAACTAGATCATTTAAACTATTTTTATTACAAATTTAAGCAAATACAAAGTTGAAGCTTTAGATCGTATATATTCCAGACATTCCTCAAATTTTTATAACCTGGTGATTTTCTATTTAACTAAATAACATGTATTTATCATATCTTGTGTTTATTGATTTGAGTTTTTAAATACAGACAGCAAAACCTACTTTAGATCTTTAACCACACTGGGATTTATTTTTTTTTTTTTAGATGTTTGAACTAGGATTAAGACTGGAAGAATGCAGAAACTGACATGAGCATGTCAGAAAGGCTCTCACAGAATTTAGCTGCCAATGAAGCTGCAGTATATATATCACCATGATTAGAAAGCTGTGGAATCCACTGTTGGGTACAGAATCATACCATCTCAGATTAGTTTCACTAGCAAAATAGAGGTCTCAATTCTTTCTGTGTCCTTATATAAGTTAGTTCTGAATTAATATTGTGTGGAAATGAATTAACTGGCACATCATAATCATAACCAAAACTCTGGTTTTAGGGAGTCTTAGAAATTTAGTTTTTAATTTATTTTTTTGCAGCTTCTGTTAACAAACTCCTTTTAAAAGACAACTGGAATAGGTAGTTAGGTAAACCAGTGTCATGGATCTGTCTCAAAAAAAATAATTAAGAAAATACGCCTTCTGGATAACCAAACCAAAATTTTAGCGAAGTAGATCAACCCTGGGATTTCTTTGGAAGGAATGATGCTAAAGCTGAAGCTCCAGTACTTTGGCCACCTTATGAGAAGAGTTGACTCATTGGAAAAGATTCTGATGCTGGGAGTGATTGGGGGCAGGAGGAGAAGGGGACGACTGAGGATGAGATGGCTGGATGGCATCACGGACTCGATGGATGTGAGTCTGAGTGAACTCCGGGAGATGGTGATGGACAGGGAGGCCTGGCGTGCTGTGATTCATGCAGTCACAAAGAGTCGGACACGACTGAGTGACTGAACTGAACTGAAAATAGCATATGAATACACAATGTCATTTTCTAACCTCTGTTGATGGTAGGTCTGGCCAGTTGGCTTCATTCTAGCCAAAGCAATGTATGAGAAAATGTAATATATACTTTCAGAATGACTGATTAAAAGGAATCAATGCATATGGAAGAGCCCCCGTGTCTTTGCCCACGTTTCCCACGTTTGCCCATGTTGGTCCATGATGCAAATAGCTGCTAAGGCTCCGGTGGCCAAGAGATGACCTTGCACACATCTAGGAAGACAAAGCAGAAAGAACTTAATATGATCTTGATTGAAACCAAGAGTTTCAGTTTTCATGCCAAGTCCTTGATTTCTTACTTCTGGACTTCATTTTAAAGAGAGACAGTTTCATCTTATTTTAGTCACCTTAATTTGGGGATCTTCATTAATATAAGTCCATATTAATTCCCTAGTAAGAAGCCATCTTGATCCAGTCTTTATAACATTTTTGATGAGATAAAAATATTGTAAATGTCTCCCTATTTCCATCACTCCAAATTAGGGAGAAATCATAGGATTTTGAGTGAATTTTGTCCTCTTTCTGAAAAACCTAATTGTCAATAGAGACAGATTTGTCAAGTTAGTCTTAGGTACCATTGTTAATTGGTTGCATCTATACTTAAAAGAATTCTCTCTGACTAGTTTCCAGGACTAATGTAAAAATTTCCATTTAAGAAAATGTTATCTTAGTGAACTTTTAGTAGGATTGCTACCTTACTCTGAATTCACCAATGTGCTATCTATACATTCATATGTGAATGTATTTGACGTATATATGATATGCATGTATATCATATATACTTAGAATGACTTTAATTTAATAAACCTTTATTGAGCCTACATTATATGATAAGTATAGCAGATTCAAATATAAATATCTTTAAAGATCATAAATAGGCTCTATCTGACTCAGTGTAGCAAAATGCAGGGTGAAGAGAAGAACTTGAAAATACAGTGGGGAAACATGCTAAAACAGAGAAATACAAATTGCATCTAACAGAATTTAATTCTAGAATGATGACTACCCTTCCAACATAAAATGAAAATAACAGAGATAGTTCTCTAAATGCAGAGCAAAGAGGAAATCCTATCCACAAAACAAAGTTTTCATTATGGTTCTTTGAGTTTTCCCTCTGAGTCAGATGAGTCAAAACAAATTAAATGCTAAGTGGAATTAATTCAAATAAATTAAAATTTAGAATTTGCACTTGGTTAGCTTCATTGCAATTGTAGTTACTTTTGACATCAATAGGCAGTGAATTTTCATTTATAACCTGAATAGTATTATTTCCTAATATGTGTGGAATACAATACAAAACACGAATAAAATCTGACCTTAATTGCATTGCTGATTAGCCTCCAGGAACATTCTGGAATATTATGATAATATGTTCTATCTTTATATATTGATACATTCTGAAGTAAAAAGCATTTCTTTTCTCTAACAGTATATTTTGTCCTGATTTTAAGCAGAAGCATGTTCTCTTAAATATGCATACATTAATCCATCACATGACAAAAAGAATTCCAAAATTTGAAATCCATTTATAAGCTAGAGTTTCTGCTCTACTGCTAATTATGTGAACTAAAAGGATTAATCTAACTTCTTTGAGTATGTTTTTTATCTGTAAATGCGAATGATAGTACTTGTGTTACTTTACTCTCCTAGATATTGTGTAAATAAACTTCGAGTCATGCAAGAGACTTTTAATGGAAATCATAACAGAACACTGATATTTCATTTCTAGCTCTATCACTGAAGCCCTCTACAACTTTAATATACGATTTTCCTGACCTGTTCCTCAGTTTGCTAACCTGTAAATGGGGGGGTGCTGAACCAGATACATCTTAAGTTGTTTTTTGTTAATTTGATTTAAAGTAATTCAAACTTACAGAAAAGTTGCAGAATAGTAAAACATATACATGTACACACACAAAATCTCTCGTATTCCCTATACCCCATATATCCTTTACCTAGGTTTTTAGCGCTTTGCAAAATTCTTTTATCATTCTCCTTTCCATACATATGTGTATATATGTATATATATGATTTACCTTAATATAAAATATAATTATTTTATGCACAATTTGATAAATGTTACATATGTAATTTTCACTTACCCATTTATACTTCACTGCATATATCCTAAGGAATAAAATGTATTCTAATATCACTAAAATCTTTAGGTTTTAATTATTTTTAACTATAAATAATAACATGTGAACTCATATTGTAAAATACAAAGCACTACTATAATTGTAAATAGTTTTTCTGAAGAAACTAGTCCAATATTATTTTATAAAAATGTTTATTTCAGAGAAAATTATAGAAGTTTATTTTTGTCAATTTGGAAATAACATACCTAGGAATATCCCTAGATGAAAATCTAATGAGCTCCAATTCTTATTTTTACAAGTGATAGAATTAGATATACAATCTTCTGGAAATCTAAAGAGAAAAGAATTTGGACTACTGAAGATGGAGCATATTTCATACATCAAACTGTCAGTGAGGCTTACATTGATCAAATAAAAAAGTATTTTAATCACATTGTATAAATGACCATTAAAAGATGATCAGTCCTGAGAATGAAATGATAAATTCTTTCTGCCCTTATGGCATCATGTTTTTAATGCATATTTTTTCACTTCAATACACTTAATATGTAGGATATATTTTAATAAGGCATCCTTTTAAATAGAATATCACCAATAACAAAGCATATTCATTTCTGGACAAGGCTTGAATAATATAAAAGTTTAGCTAGTAGAGAGAAAGATCTGTGCACACTACTACTTCCCACCCACCAATGAGAAAACACAACACCTTATTTGGGATGATGGGCCAATTTTTGCTTGAATTGTCACATGTAAGGCAGGGCTAGATTAAACAATAGCTTCAGTGACTAATGAGTTTTTCTCAAGAAACTGCCATTCGGCCATCATGCTCCAATTTTTAAAGAATACACCAAGCAAATTCATTTGAGCTCGAACAATCAGGGAATCAACTCTTGGGAGAGAATTACTCTGACAGAGAAAGGAAATGTTCCCATTACCTCTTCACTGCTGACTGGATGCCAAGTTTTATTGTAACTATTGTTTCCTTTCCAGTTGCCATTGTGAATGATAGCATGGATTGCTAAGGTTCCACAAAGAAAGGCTTTTTTCTTTTTAAAACAAACCTTAATTTCCAAAGAACAATGCTATACACACAGTTTAGTACTTTAAAGCTTTCAAGTATTTGACCTTTAAGATTTCCTGAAGCATTCATGCAAAGCTCTTTTACTAAAGACTTTTTTAAAGTCTCTGGCTGATTTAATAGTTTATTTAAAAAATACATTGCAGAAATTTTGTTCTTAACTATACAAACACATTAGTGTTTGCTCATCCCCAAGGCCCACCCTAAATATAACAATGATGATGATGATAATAATAAATCATAACCATGATGAGAAATTCTGTAGATGCTAGTTTAATGCTGCCTAACAACCTGTCAAAGGTATAATTTTATAGATATCCTTCAGATTATTTAATTATGTGACAGGATTCTAGTGTTTGTTTCAAAACAAACACAAATATATGGCTTGATCACGTTCCTTCTCTGTTACCTGCTATAAGGAAAAGATGTTAACAGAGATTTTTGTATTAGATAATATGTGGACAAGGATAGAGACTTCAAGGTAACTCCCTTCTCCCACAGAACTAGAACTTCCGTTTTTAATATAGGTAACTAGTAATCCAGAATAAAGGTGGCAATTCTTAGGCAACTTCCAAAGAGTGTAGTTATATAACAAATCTCTGACATAAAAGGTGAGAATGAATAATATATGCAATTTGGAGAATGTATCCTTGAAAGGAAATGTAGGTCCTTTTTCTTACCTACCTCTAAATGCTCTGGGAACATCAACATCTTAACTGAAGTACAGTTTGGGACTTGAAGCCATGGGCTATAATATAAAAAATTATAGAGCAGAAAGTTGAAAACAACCCCATCTTAAATATAAAATCCTAAGCTGTTTCCATCTTGAGGTTAACTTTTCTCCCATGTGAAAAAGGAATAAACTCATACGTAGCTTAACCAGTTTTATTTTTATTTTGTAAATGTTTTGAGATAATTATAGATTTACATACAGTTGTACAAATTATAGGGAAATCTCTGTAGCCCTTCAGCCATTTTCCCTCAATGGGGATATAATCAGAAATTTGCCATTTTGTTAAAGGTCTCTGCTACAGACTTATTTAATGTTTTAATGGGTCTCTGTTATAAACTTAAGCCAATCATATCTCCTGCTATATTTCATGCTACAAATTACTTAGAAATGGATACTGGAATAACTACTTTTAAGTCCTTTAAAAACCATAATTGCTCCTGCATAAAATTAAAGAATTATCAGAGATTAAAAATGAAGAGTGTATACAAAATGAGAGCATTAAATTCTCAAGAAAGGGTGAGCTACAGCAAAGTTAATTAATGCTAAAAGGATGGCCAGGACAGGAATAAATAGTCTCAAGCAATATTTTCAGGGAACTTTTCACAATTACCTGCCCTACTTACCCGCAGTCTACAGGGCAGGGTCACATTTTTACTATCAGATCCCTTAAGATCTCAATGTATAAAAACATTAACATAAAAAACAATAAATAGTTGGTCCAGGCTGGTGACAGTTCTCAGTCTTATGGAATAATCAAATGTATAGCCTTTAAAAAGGGACATGTCCTCAAACCAAGTCTGCACAAAACTCTCACTAAACAAGAGCTCACAATCTGAAAGTACCAGTGCCTGGGGAGCTAATCAACCCTGAAAAGAATAGAAAAGCAAGATTTTGTTCTGAATAAACTTCCAAGGACTGCCCTCACAAATCACTATGAAGGTGATGGCTTGAAGCAAAAGAAATTAATTCCCACAAGGCCAGACATACGAAGCCTAAGGGCTAGGAGGACTGAACTCCCTTCAGAGGCTCTGAAGAAGACGGTGTTCTTGCTTTTCCAGCTACTGGTGGCTGTGGGCACTTTTAGTATTTGTCTGCATTGCTCTACTCTCTGCCTCTGTCATCTTCTCCTCTCTGTGTCTCACATGAGGACACTTGTCATTACATTTAGAACCCACTCAGATACTCAAAATGATATCATCTCCACATCCTTAATTTATTTACATCTGTAAAGACACTTTTTCCAAATGAGATACCACTGGAAACTTCTGGGATTCAGAATGTATCTTCTCAAGAGTCTGTCATTCAACCTACTGCACCCTCTAAAGAATTTCAGATATGAGAACCAGCAGAGAGTAAATAATTGCATTGCTTTAAAGAGGCTGTAGTATCACACTATGGAAAAATAACTTCCAGTTTTGCAAAAGACCAAAACCACTTCAAATTTAAATAATACAGTCACTGAAATGAAATAAACCAGTGAATAAATTATCCAGCAGCTTAAATACTGCTGAGATTATTGGCTATCAGGATCACATATATAAGGAAATGATATAGAAATTGTATAACAACAAGGTTAAAAAAATAAATGTTATAAGGTTTTACATTATCTGTATATATCTATATATATGTAAACATATGCATGTAAACATATGTATAAAATAGACATTCCAAAAGAACATACCAAAGTGACTAAAGACAGAAAATATAACAACGAGAATTTCTAAGAATTACTGGAGTACAAAAATCATTATAATCAGGAACCATAAAGACTCTTTAAAAATGTAGATAAAAATTAATCCACCCCTAGAGATGACCCAGAAAAGCTATAGCACAACAAGTAAGAAGACATTTAATGCAGTTACAGATCAAATTTTTTAATCTGAAAATAGACATCCCAATAGAAACAACAGGAAAGAAAATAAAGCAGAATAATGCTACACATACTGAAGATAGGCTTTTAAAAATACTACTTATATACTATTATAAGCAACAGTTTGAAATGGACATGGAACAACAGACTGGTTTCAAATAGGAAAAGGAGTACGTCAAGGCTGTATATTGTCACCCTGTTTATTTAACTTATGTGCAGAGTACATCATGAGAAACGCTGGACTGGAAGAAACACAAGTTGGAATCAAGATTGCTGGGAAAAATATCAATAACCTCAGATATGCAGATGACACCACCCTTATGGCAGAAAGTGAGAAGGAACTAAAAAGCCTCTTGATGAAAGTGAAAGAAGAGAGTGAAAAAGTTGGCTTAAAGCTCAACATTCAGAAAACGAAGATCATGGCATCTGGTCCCATCACTTCATGGCAAATAGATGGGGAAACAATGGAAACTGTGTCAGACTTTATTTTTTGGGGCTCCAAAATCACTGCAGATGGTGACTGCAGCCATGAAATGAAAAGACGCTCACTCCTTGGAAGAAAAGTTATGACCAACCTAGACAGCATATTCAAAAGCAGAGACATTACTTTGCCAACAAAGGTCCATTTAGTCAAAGCTATGGTTTTTCCTGTGGTCATGTATGGATGTTAGAGTTGGACAGTGAAGAAAGCTGAGCACCGAAGAATTGATGCTTTTGAACTGTGGTGTTGGAGAAGACTCTTGAGAGTCCCTTGGACTGCAAGGAGATCCAACCAGTCCATTCTGAAGGAGATCAGCCCTGGGTGTTCTTTGGAAGGAATGATGCTAAAGCTGAAACTCCAGTACTTTGGCCACCTCACATGAAGAGTTGACTCATTAGAAAAGACTCTGATGCTGGGAGAGATTGAGGGCAGGAGGAAAAGGGGACAACAGAGAATGAGATGGCTGGATGGCATCACCAACTTGACGGACGTGAGTTTGAGTGAACTTTGGGAGTTGGTGATGGACAGGGAGGCCTGGTGTGCTGCGCTTCATGGGGTCGCAAAGAGTCAGACACGACTGGGCGACTGAACTGAACTGAACTGACTGATACCTTAATTATTTATACTTACTATTTTTATTAGTTACATTGATTATTTTTTCCAATATTTATTCTTAAACTCCTTCCTTTATTAAACTCAAAGTATAACATTTCCCAGACTCTCTCTCAGAGTTACAGATGCATTTTTGAGTTCATGAATCAATGGACACATGCATATAACCTCATTAAATGGAGTAAAAGATGGAAAAGGAGACTCTTTCCTGGTTCTAGCAGCACAGCTTGAACCAGAAGTTTCAGCAGTGGTTTCCTGACTTCTGCATGCACCTAAGGTATCATCCCCAAACCAAAAGTTGGGATGGCAATTTCCAGAATCCAGCAAAGGCAAAACACACACACTATTCTTTGTTATGACTCCTTTGTAGGTTGGCCACAGTATATTTTATGTTGTCTGCATCCTAGAGTCCAACCTGAAAGATTAGGACCTTTCTGCAAACTGCTGGTCTTGTGGCAGCAGCAGACCTGCCAGTGAACCACACAAAGGCTTGAACACTTGTCAGTTTGCACACACCAGTTCTACTCACACTCCATTCGTCACAGTTAAATCTTATAGCCAAGTCGTTAAGTCAATCAGATAGAGATGTGCTAATTTGCTATAGGAGGAGAGCACAGAAAATATTTTAAAAACAAAAATACCATCTACCAGTATCTAGAACTTATTTTGGCATGTTAATTTTCTGCTTCTTGGCTTGACATTATAAGTGGCCCTTGTGCCATGCTGGGATCTGATACTAAATTTAGCTCTGAAGGGAAATTAGATAGTAGTGATAGAGCAAAAAGATAATTGTTATTCTCTTCCAAGGTGACCTGTGAGGTCATGTTATCTCTCCAACAAAGTAGGCGCCTATTCAAAGATGAAGGGGAGGTTTTGGCTTGCCTGGGAGGCTCTTTATGGCTTGGGCATTTAGAATGCTTACACTTACAAAATCATTCAAATATCAAATTTTATTTTTGGAGAAGGAGGAGAGGGGGATCTTTTTTTTTTTTTTTCTTTCCCATAATCAGTGTTCATATAAGGGACCTAGGAAATCTGTAGGCTTTAGTCTATTTTGCAAGATATCATCTCAAAGGATCAGATTTTATTTGATCATTATTTATTTTAGCCCTCAAGCTAATTAAGGAAAGACATTAATTTACAAGGATCACAGATATTTTTGTTTCTATGATTGGCCCTTATGTTAAGAATGTAAAGCCCTGATTCTGTTATTCTTATTTTTCTGTTATTCAGTATTATTAGAAACAGCCCATTTCACAGGCTTTTGATTTTATGTGGTTGTTATAGTATACTACAGAAGCTATCACTTAATCTGATAGAATTGTACATTCATCAACAAAACCTTTAGTAATATTTTTCACATTGGGAAGCACACTATGAAGATACCATTCTGTAATAGAAGAAGAGATATTTTCTCCTTTTAAACCAGCAGTGGCAGGGAACTATTCAATTTTCATCCTTAAGAATCTGTTGCCTGCAACTACTTTTGGTGCCAAATAATTTATCAATAGAGAGTTGGCTTCATTCAGATAAATTAGGAGTTTGGGATTAGCATATGTGCATTATTATATATAAAAGAGATAAACAACAAGAACGTACTGCATAGCACAGGGAACTAAGTTCAATAGCTAATGGAAACGAATGTGAAAAACTGAATCACTTTGCTGTATACTTGAAACCAACTCCGCATTGTAAATTAACTATAATAAAAAATGGTTAAAAATAAGGACTCAGTTTCAGATAATAAATCCCCTAGCAATTTTAAGCAAAGAATATTTGATATGGATGAATGAGTATTTCTAAAATTATTGGAAGGCCTTAGAGGAACAAGTTCTAGGCTGGGCCTTCAAAATGACACCGAGAATAGCACTTCAGAATTGGATCACTAAGAGAAATTTTGGCTTTGCTGAATTCTGGAAATCACCATCTATTCTTTAGGTTCCAGGATCACAATACCTTAGCTGCATGCAAGAATCAGGAAACTACAATTGGAAGTGTTGGTTCAAGCTACAATGAACAGGAGTACAGTAACTTAAAAGTATTAGCCAAAAATAGAGAACAGCATGCTCCATTAAATGGTTTCTCTATGCACAAAAGACCCTTAACTTTAGGGTTCAAAACTGACAAAACAGTTAATCATTTTAAGTTGCAAGGGTTATTTGTTCACTTTTACTATATTTGAAAATCCTAACCAATTCACAGATCACAGAGGAAAATGTCAACGTGTTTCCAGTAATGTCACACAGTCCATCATGTGTGTAATAATATCTTTAAATTGTTTCCTAATAATTTGAATTTTAAAAGCTAAAAATGCTCTCTTTATAGGAAACAAGTCAAATAGAATAGCTGATGCAGGATTCTTGAAGTAAACGGAATAGGATTTTAAACTTTGAATCATGCTCATCTGTATGCTACTGAACATAAACTCAGAAAATAGATAAGCTTTGTAAGTTCTACTTTTGAATGTTTTACTGTGTCCTTCAAGAGTATAATACAACTATTTCAGAAAGATGTAGAAGTGAAAAATAGACTGAATTTAAGTAGTCCCCTAGAGTTATCCTTGTTTTGCCCTTTTTCTTTTGATCATTAATAACCCATTTCTTATTGAAAATAAGCTTTTTTTTTTTTAAAAAAAAAAAAAAGAACTTTAATTGCTGCTGCATAGAATAAAAAGATGTCTTCAGTGATTTTTCAAAAGGAAGATCCAACATAGATGCATAGAAGTAACAGGGAGGCACATCCTATTGGCCCAGTAATGAGAGCTGATTGAAGATGTCACAGGACATGATGCGAACTAGTGAGCTTTCATGCCAGGAAATACCAGGCAGACTGCATGACCACTAGAAGGGAGGTGAAAGCAGAGTCTCTTGTATGGATAGGAGACTGGGCAAGATGCTGGTCGAAGGTCTGGTCCAGTTCCAAGACTGTACAGTCTTTGGATAAATCAACGTGCTTAAATCAGTCTTAAGGGACTAGCTGATTACTGTTCTTGTTTTCATCCCAAGAGCAGAGAAATCAGTGCTTCCTCACAGTGGGAAGAGCCTGTGAAAATGTAGGAAGGAGAAGACAGCCGCCTGCAAGCCAAGGAGAGAGGCCTTAGAAGATAGCAGACCTGCTGACAGCTTGATCTTGGACTTCCAGCCTCCAGGACTGTGAGAAATGCATTGTTTGAGCCATCCAGTCTGTGATACTCTGTTATGGTAGCCCTGGCAAACCAACCCAGATTTTTCTCCACCTTCTCTGACTGGAGTGATTTGGATGAAGTTTATCTGCCTAAGCCAGGAAATACTCTTATCTACAAAGAACCCCAACAGGGTTAATAAAAAGCCACTTTCCTAAGGACTGAAGACTGTTGATACAGCAATTCAATGTCTGGGTGTTTATCTGAAGGAAACAAAAACACTAACTTGAAAAGACATATAGGACTTCCCTGGTGGTCCAGTGGTTAAGAATCTGCCTGCCATGCAGGGGACATGGGTTCAGTCCTCGGTCCAGGAAGATTCCATGTGCCATGCGGCCGCAAACTGAGCCCGCACCGCAAGTACTGAAGCCGAGCCGAGTACCCTAGAGCTTGTGCTCCACAAGAGGAGCCCTGCAATGAGCACCCTTGCACTGAAACTAGAGAGTAGCCCCTGCTAAAGAAAGCCTGCACACAGCAAGGAGGACCCGGAGCAGCCAAAAATAAAATAGATAAAAATTTAAAAAGAGATATGCACCCCATGTTCACTGTCGTGCTATTACAATGGCTGAGATAGGGAAACAGCCTAAACGTCCATCAGCTGATAAGAGCAAAATGAAAGTACGGTGTACGAAAAGAAGGAAATCTTGCCATTTGCCACAACATGGATGGTCCTGAAGGTCATGGCGGTAAGTGAAACAAACCAGACAGAAAAATTAAATACTGTATGATCTCACACTTACATGGAATCTAAAACAAACAAAACGAACAAAAAACCCCAAACCAAGCTCAAAGATATAGCGAACAGACTGGTGATTGCCAGAGGCAGGGGGCAGGACTAGGTGAAAGGAGTCAAAAGGTACAAATTTCCAGTTATAAAGTAAATAAGCCATGGGATGTAATGTACAGCATGGTGATTTTAGTCAATAACACTGTCTCTTATTTGAAAGTTGCTAACAAAGTTCTGTCTAGTCAAGGCTATGGTGTTTCCAGTAGTCATGTATGGATGTGAGAGTTGGACTGTGAAGAAAGCTGAGCACCGAAGAATCGATGCTTTTGAACTGTGGTGTTGGAGAAGACTCTTGAGAGTCTCTTGGACTGCAAGGNCTAGTCAAGGCTATGGTTTTTCCTGTGGTCATGTATGGATGTGAAAGTTGGACTGTGAAGAAAGCTGAGCACCGAAGAATCGATGCTTTTGAACTGTGGTGTTGGAGAAGACTCTTGAGAGTCCCTTGGACTGCAAGGAGATCCAACCAGTCCATTCTGAAGGAGATCAACCCTGGGTGTTCTTTGGAAGGAATGATGCTAAAGCTGAAACTCCAGTACTTTGGCCACCTCATGCGAAGAGTTGACTCATTGGAAAAGACTCTGATGCTGGGAGGGATTGTGGGCGGGAGGCGAAGGGGACGACCGAGGATGAGATGGCTGGATGGCATCACGGACTCGATGGAGGTGAGTCTGAGTGAACTCCGGGAGATGGTGATGGATAGGGAGGCCTGGCGTGCTGCGATTCATGGGGTCGCAAAGAGTCGGACATGACTGAGCAACTGAACTGAACTGAACTGATGGTTCAAATAATTAAGTTTGTTGCAGAGACAAGTACAGATTGCTGTGGCTGCAGAGCTCTGCTTGTAAACCCTTCTGGAATCCATTCTTTGATGGGAGGTAAGTTACTCACATTCCCTGAGTCTCAGAATCTGCATTTGTAGCATGTGGATACTGCAGTCTGTGGTGATTTTTTAAAAAAGATAACAATAAAATAGAGCTTCCATGGTGGCTCAGCAATAAAGAATTTGCCTGCTCATGCAGGAGGCTTGGGTTTGATTCCTGGGTGGGAAGATATCCTGGGGAACGAAATGGCAACCCACTCCATTGTTTTTGCCTGGAGAATCCAATGAGCAGAGGAGCTTGGTGGGCTACAGTCCATGGGGTATCAAAACAGTCAGACGTGATTTAGCGACTAAACAATAGCAGTAAAGTAGCATTCTCATTACACAGTAGGTATTCAATAAATATCAGTCCCATTCTTTTCCCTGTGTTTTGACCTTGACAAAGCATTAAAGTACGTTTCTCATTCTCATTTTTGGTCACTAACACTCACTAATGTGGCCAAGGGTATTAAAAAGCAGAGATATCACTTTGCTGACAAAGGTCACTATAGTCAAAGTTGTGGTTTTTCCAGTAGTCAGGTACAGACGTAAGAGCTGGACCATAGAGAAGGCTGAGAATGAAAGAACTGATGCTTTTGAATTGTGGTGCTAGAGAAGACTCTTGAGAGTCCCTTCGACTACAAGGAGATCCAACCAGTCAATCCAGGAAATCAACCATGAATATTCATTGGAAGGACTGATGTTGAAGTTCTAATACTTTGGCTATCTGATGCAAAAAGCCGACTCACTGGAAAAGATCCTAAGATGGAAAGAATGTGTAAATGGAGAAGGGGGCAGCAGAGGATGAGATGGTTAGACAGCATCACCAACTCAGTGGACAAGAATCTGAGCAAACTCTGGGAGATAGTGGAGGACGGAGGAGCCTGGCATGCTGCATGCAGTTCATGGGGTTGCAAAGAGTCGGACTTAGGGACTGCACAATAACAACTGTGTGGCCCAGGAGATATCTTACAGACCCTTCCCTCCATATTTTTCTCCCTAAACTGTTCCTTAAGCTGAAATTCTCAATTCTTCTGAAACGGGCATCATTTCCAGCCTGATTAAGTACTAGAGAGAATAGCATTTACCTGGTTAGGTCAATTTTTGCCTTACTCTCTCTGACTTTCCCTCCTTTTTCCTTCCCCAGCCTTTCCTCTCCATTACCATTCTTATCTCTCAATGATTCTCCTATACCCCCCTCCCTCCCTCCTTCCTTCTTTTTCATTCTCTTTCATCTTAAAAGACAGTATTGCTTGTGATGACCTAACAGTCATTTGGCACACTATCCTGGACTGTTCTGGAAGAGGTGGCAGTCCTGGAGGGGAGAAAACCACAACCATGAGCAGGATGTAACATAAGAGGGTTTTTCAAGGTAAGTGGGGTTTAGAGCTTCCCCACATAAAATAATCAAAGGTGGTCTGGGAGCCTGTCGGAGAAGTAATGCAAATTTCATGGAAACATTTTTCTCTTTTTGCCTTTAAATATTTGAATAAAAGGGGAGAATTTATTAGATTTAATGTTGAAAAACATTTTCTCTGCTCTCATGGCATGCCAGGGAGATGTCTGCTTATCTATCATTATTTTTAAGTGCCTCAGAGATTGGTAATTTTAATTCCTACACATTACAAAGATATATGCAGATTACTTGGTCAGTTTTCTTTTTATATTTAAAATTTTTAGCAGACAAAAGCATTTTTAATATATTCTTGCAAAATCCCCAAACATGTTCGTCCATTTTGCATTTCAGTTTTACCTTCCAAAATTGTATTCTTTTTCTTCTTAATGTCATCAGTGAAATTAACTTATGAAAAGGGGACCAAAGGTGAATGCTTAGATAGAGGATACTACTGATGCCTCAACAAGATCTCTAGTAGTCTGGCTAAAGCCACTCTGTCCAGCCAGTTTCCACACTTCAGTTCACGTTCATACTGTCAGTCTCACTTTTCCAAGTAATTTAATGGCAAGAAAATACAGGTTCACTTCATCAAACATTGGTTCCCTAGATGGTGAAATTTTTGTTATCTTTGGAAACTGAGTTAATTCTTTTGATTTACTCCTAAAGGCAAAACTGGCAGCTATGTCAATGCATCTTATTATGTCAACTGGAGTGCAAAGTGACCATGTGACAATTAATGCAGAGTAAGTGATACTATCAGTTGAGTACTGTAAACCATCAAGAACTTCAAGATTACATTAAAGAAGCAAAAATCTAAATCTTTATATATATATATATATATATATATATATAATTATTATTTTTTTTTTTGACTATGCCGCACAGCTTGCACGTGGGATCTTAGTTCCCCGACCAGGGATTGAACCTGAGCCCTGGCAGTGAAAGCACCAAGTTCCAAATACTGGATCTCCAGGGAATTCTAAAAAACCTAAATCATTTTTTCAGAGAGCTTTTAATTGAGAAGTCCTCTTCATTTGTGTGAGTCAAAAAACCCGTTGCCAAACAAAAAAAGTCACCCATTATTTACCTTTCAAAAGACATTACTCACAGCATTTTATGTCTATTTTTTTTTTTTTAATGTATGTTATGCTTCTTAGGGTTCTTAGTTTAGATACACATCATGCAAATACAGAAATGATTCAGTTATGTTTTACTAATGCTTAATAAATCAAGATTGAAGAATGAAGAACGCATTGACATTCTAAACCTTAGCCTAACATTTAATTAACAGATCCAATATGTATTCTCGTTTGAATTTTAAAATTATTGTATTTGGTCTATAGTCTTCCTCTAAAATGACCTTGATTTTTAAAAACTGTTCATTGCCTATTTCCACGATGAACAGAAATAATTTTTAGAAAAATTAGATAAACTGATTAAGCATAAATAATATATATGAATCATCTTAGTAACGAAAGCTTTCTGTCGCTCTAAGATTTTGCGGCCTCTACCTCAACAATTCAATAGATTCAGATTAAATAACAGGAGACAATTTAGGGAGGTTTTAAATAAGAATAATGAGAGCAATGTTCAAGCACAAAGATGGTTACTCCATTAAGGCCACCAATGGAAACAAAAACAAAAACATCATTCTCCTACAGAAATATGAATGTATGTTGGCCAAACTCTACATACACTGAAGTAATCTAAGCAAGTGGATTGGCAGTCAAACTTGCCAACTGTTAAAGGAGCTCAACTTCAAAATATTAAGCCTACCATCTATGTGTGAAAACACGAATTGTTTCCACTTTGAAAATTCCATTTGCTACTAATGCTTCTTGTGAGAGGTTTAAAGATTTTTTTCAGAATCACTTTCTTTTCACCAGTGTTAGCACACTAGTATATTTAACAGAGACATTTACATGCTTCGCATTTTAAGTGCCTTGGAAATCCAAGCACAGAGCCTGCACATTTCCGCTGCACCATCAGATGTAATGAGTTATGGTACTATCGGCATGTTGATAAGCTATAGCCCAAAGAAGAACAAGAAGGAAGTATAAAAAATATGGCCAGAGGATGGGATAAAATTATCAGCTAGTGTGTTTTCCTGTTTGGTTTTAATCTACATTTAATTAAATTCTTATCTTCTGTGTACTTATGGTCGCATTTGAATGGCGAGACTGCATTCATTATGAATGGTAAAACTTAACTCAGAGAACATTACATGTGGCTTCTTTAAAAAAGAGAAGAAGAAAAATGCTGTCTTTATTCTTTACACTCAGGTCTTATAAAAAGAGACCAAACTCTCTCTTAGGTCAAGTGCAGTAGCACTTAACCTTTGGGTTAACTGATTTGGAAAGTTGGACTTAAATCAATTTTTAATGCTATTTTTTATTTCTACAATTTGGAAATGTTATCAAATTCTGAGCTTGAACAGAGCTGGCAAGGGAAGCACTGAAGTGCATTAAGGAAATGCCTTCTTCATTCTTAAAAACAGAGATGATAACAGGAAGTTTTTATTAGTGCTGCAAAATGTGTGCATTAGTCTGCATCCTTAATTATTAAAATCATTACATTCCCTTGTTTTTATATGCTGAAATAAGAAAAAAATGCCTTAGTTACTATTTAAAGGTTTTTTTCCCTTGTGTCACAGACTCTTTGAGTTCATTCAAGCATCCCTATATTTCAGAAAAAATAACAAAATGCATTGAACATAGCATTTGGTTACACACATACTAGTTTCATAACACTTTAGTTTGTGCCAGGAATGTCAGGGTAAATTGAGAATATCCGTAAAGCCATTGGTATCTGTAATAATAAGCAGGATTTCCTAGGTCAGCTTGAAGACTGTGTCAGTCTTAATAATGGGAAACAGAGGCAACTGTTTCTGATTGAGGTTTCAATGTATATTAATGAAGAAGTGAGGTCTGAGATCAGATTGGCTATCTCTATTGATCAAAATTCACCAAAAGCTAGAACAAAAACCTCTCCATAGTTACTATACTACACACACACACACACACACACACACATACACACACACTGAGAGAATACAAATTAACATGTCTCATATTTTTATAGCTTTTCTTAAAAGCAGTGGTTTATGAGTAGTACCTGTATGCTAGTGAAATAATCACATTTCAAATGAGCGTGCGTTTTTACCCTGTTATTTTATGCAATGGGGAATATTAACCAGGAGAGGTTTAATATTCCAACTGAATGCTCAAATTTAAACACATAATTAAACAACATAGTTACTAATGACATACTGGCATATTTCCCCCAAATATCATAAATACATTGGGAGTGACTCCACTTTTGAAACGAGCTGTAAACATCCCTACAATTGGGCCAAAAAAGTTTTTATCTGAAACACTGGACACTCCAAAACTTTGATGTCTAATGGGATGAAAAGACCTTCTATTAAGCTAGTGACCACTCATTTACTCAGAGACTCCAAAGAGGAGAAAAGATTTTCAGTATACATCCCTTACACTTCAAAGGTTTCTTTTTAAAATAAGCATTTTTATTTGGTTGGGCATTTATACAGTTCAGCAAATGGAAATGTCATTCCCTTGTACATAAGTGAACATTAAAATCACAACAGGGAAGAATTAAAAAAACAGTGATAAGGTGGTGTGGGGGTAAAGAATCCACCTGCCAATGCAGGAGATACAGGAGATGAGGGTTCGATCCCTGGGTCAGGAAGATCCCCTTGAGGAGGAAATGGCAACCTACTTCAGTATTCTTGCCTAGAAAATTCCATGGACAGAGGAGCAACCTAGAGGTACATCAGTAGGCAAAATAGAAAGCCCAGAGATAAATCCACCCACCTATGGATACCTTCTCTTAGACAAAGGAGGCAAAAATATACAATGAAGAAAAGACAATCTCTTTAATAAGTGGTGCTGGGAAAACTGGTCAACAACCTTTAAAAGAATGAAACTAGAACACTTTCTAACACCATACACAAAAATAAACTCAAAATGGATTATAGATCTAAATGTAAGATCAGAAAATGTAAAGCTCTTAGAGGAAAACATAGGCAGAACACTCTCTGACATAAACCACAGCAAGATCCTCTATGACCCACCTCCCAGAGTAATGGAAATAAAAACAAAAATAAACAAATGGGACCCAATTAAACATAAAACCTTTTGCACATTGAAGGAAACTATAAGCAAGGTGGAAAGGCAGCCTTCAGAATGGGAGAAAATAATATCAAATGAAACAACTGACAAAAAATTAATCTCCAAAATATACAAGTAGCTCATGCAACTCAATACCAGAAAAATGAACAACTCAATCAAAATGTAGGCCAAAGAACTAAATAGAAATTTCTCCAGAGAAGACATACAGATGGCTAATAAACACATGAAAAGATGCTCAACATCACTCATTATTAGGGAGGTGAAAATCAAAACCACAATGAGTTATCATCTCACATAAGTCAGAATGGCTGCCATCAAAAAGGCTACAAAAAATAAGTGCTGGAGAGGAGAGTCCACAAAAAAACAAGTGTGGAGAAAAGGGAACCCTCTTACACTGTTGACGGGAATGGAAACTGGTACAGCCACTATAGAGAACAGTGTGGAGATTCCTTAAAAATCTGGAAATAGAACTGCCATATGATCTAGCCCATCGCTAGGCATACACACCAAGGAAGTCAGAATTGAAAGAGACACGTGTACCCAGTGTTCACTGCAGCGCTGTTTACAATAACTAGGACAAGGAAGCAACCTAGATGTCCATTAGCAGACAAACGAATAAGGAAGTTGTGGTACATATACACAATGGAATATTACTCAGCTATAAAAAGAATAGACTTGAGTCAGTTCTAATGAGGTGGATGAAACTGGAGCCTATCATCTAGAGTAAAGTAAGTCAGAAAGAGAAATACCAATACATTAACACATATATATGGGATTTAGAAAGATGGTAATGCTGATTCTATATGCAAGGCAGTAAAAGACACACAGATGTAAAGAACAGACTTTTGGACTCTGTGGGAGAAGGTGAGGGTGGGATGATTTGAGAGAACAGCGTGGAAACGCAGATATTGCCATATGTAAAGTAGATGACCAGTGTAAGCTCAATGCACGCACGAAGCAGGGCAGTCACAGCCGGTGCACTGGGACGACCCAGAGAGACGGGATGGGGAGGGAGGCGAGAGCAGGGTTTAGGATGGGGCACATCTGCACCCGTGGCTGATTCATGTCGATGTATGGCAAAAACCACCACAGTAGTGTAAAGTAATTAGCCTCCAGTTAAAACAAATTCATGATCAGTAACATTGCATGGGTTGGTGGTGTTTCCCAGCAAGCATACTACCTTTCTGTAGTCCGTTCATTCTCCAGCACCCATTCCCCGTCCATTCTCTGAATTTTGCTTCCTTATTAACTATGAAAATTGTAGTCATCAGGAGAGAATTTTATCTCCACCCTGATAGCACTCAACTCTATGTACCAGTGTCCAGACACTCTGCTGTTATCACTATGATTTTGGATGTGCTGACCATGCCCTTATTTAAAGCCACCTTCCACTTTGGTGTTAGTTACTCCCCATTTTTCCTGCAAGCCCCAATTTTTCAGTCTCAGCGAGATCATTCCCATCAGAATGAAAATATCATACTTTCTTTATTATAAACAACAGCAACAACAAAAACCCTCCAGCTCTTATTTGTCTGCTCACATTTGAAGCAAGGGGTTCCCAGGTGGCGCAGGGGCGAAGAATCCACCTGCCAGTGCAGGAGACACAATAGACACAGGTTAGATCCCTGGGTCAAGAAAATCCCCTGGAGGAGGAAATGGCAACCTACTCTAGTACTCTTGCCAGGGAAATCCACAGACAGAAAAGCCTGGTGGGCTACAGTCCATGGGTTGCACAGAGTTGGACACAACTGAACACATATGCTCTTCAAGAAGATTAGAGATGCCAAGGGAACATTTCATGCAAAGATGGGCTCAATAAAGGACAGAAATGGTATGGACCTAACAGAAGCAGAAGATATTAAGGAGAGGTGGCAAGAATACACAGAAGAACTGTACAAAAAAGAGCTTTACAACCCAGATAATCATGATCACTTACCTAGAGCCAGACATCCTGAAATGTGAAGCTAAGTGGGCCTTAGGAAGCAACACTATGAACAATCCTAGTGGAGGTGATGGAATTCCCGTTGAGCTGTTTCAAATCCTAAAATATGATGCTGTGAAAGTGCTGCATGCAACAGGCCAGCAAATTTGGAAAACTCAGCAGTGGCCACAGGACTGGAAAAGGTCAGTTTTCATTCCAATCCCCCAAAAAGGCAATGCCAAAGAATGCTCAAACTACCACACAATTGCACTCATCTCACATGCTAGTAAAGTAATGCTCAAAATTCTCCAAGCCAGGCTTCAGCAATACATGAACCATGAACTTCCAGATGATCAAGCTGGTTTTAGANATCCTGTGTCCCCTGTATTGGGAGCACAGAGTCTCAACCATGGATCACCAGGAAGTCCTACTATCTTATTTTAAATTTCAAACCTCCCTCTGGGTTTTTTCTGACTTATTTTTTCTCTAGAATGCTTTTAAACATTTAACCAAGGATACATTTTGTGCCTTTATTTATCATCTTCCTCCTCTATTGGGATATGAACTCTTAAGGGAAGAGGTTCACTGCTGAATTTGGTGTCTAGGACAACACCCATCACACACAATAGGCTGCAGTGACGATTTACTGGGTAAATAAAGTAGACCACTATTTTAACATTTTATTACGCTTTTATGTTCTACAAGAAAATGGTTTTCTGTCTATTTTCCATGACTCTGAAATGATTATATTTATATATTAGTGTGCTGGACTTTTCTGGTATTTTAATAATATAGAATTGCACCCCCATAATTAAAGCTAATTTTACTATTTTTACAATGTTATTTGGCTTTAGGGTGTATTTCTATGCTATTAAAATTATTTACCATTATCTTTTTTTATTGTTTTATTCTTCATATTGCATTAGAATGAGCACTGATATGTTGGCATCAGCCACAGCTCTGATATTTATATTGATTAATAATTCCTGAACCCTTCTTCTTCTCTCTGTGTATTTATCTTGGCCAGAGATGGGAGAGGATGATAAAAACATGTTTGTGAAATATCTTATTTCTGATAGAACAGACCTATGTGAGGCAAATGGATTTAAACGCTGCATAATAGTTACCATTTCTGAACCCAGTTTTGACTGTCTGTGAAGCATGTAATAAAATTAAGAAGAGCATAAAGATTGGATTTGGGTGGATTACCTTGTCTTCAGGATCGATTATTTTGACCTAAGTCCATTAGCCAAACTGTCCCCATATTAAGGAGCATTTTTCACTAATTTTAAGCCAAATACAATAATTTCTGGAGTTAGGTGAGCATAAAGGGAAAAGAAAGGGGGGTTATAAGCAAGCAAACTTATAGACAGAAACGCAAACTTCAGCCCTCTATGAAGCAGACCTGAAAGCGTGACACTCTTATTTGTATAGGCAGTGCTTTCCTTACAAGTTGTTGATTTTTTTTGCACCAACCTCTAACCCACCGTTTCTGAAACATTCCTAAGACGACTTGAAAGACACTGTTAAAAGCATATCTGCCCAGAAGCCCTGGAAAAACTATAGCTGCAAAGTGTCTTTACTGTTTATATAAGAGCAATCAAAGGTACCAACAAGCAAGACAGCTGAAACTGCTCTCAGAAAAAGAAAGCAAAATGGATCCAAGCTGAATATTTCTCCGAAACGGGTTACAGGGAGTTCTGCAGCCAAACAGGCATCCCCCATATGCTTGTGTATTTCTCCTTATAAACATGAATATTCATAAATACAATCCCAGTAGATGGGAACAACCTAAGTAAATTACTGAACATTAGGAATAGAAGAAAAACCTTTAATGCAATTCAAGTGGCCACACAGACCTGGACGGTTTTCATCAAATAGCTGGACAAAAATATTACAACTACATTGACTTCAGTTGTTATCATCTGTGACTGAGTTGTTTGATCTGTATTATTTACCATGGTAAAGGTGAAAAATTGTTACTTGACCATTCCTTAATGCTGCTCTTGCTAAAATCTATAGTATTTTCCCCCTTTTCCGCTTAAACTGAGGCCATAGAACAGACAGTCATTTGAAGCATGCATTATTTTACAGCAGTGTTCTCAGAGGTTACTGAGGCAGTCACTCTTCTCCTTAAGGACCTGACACTAAAATATTTTATTTCTTTACTGGGACTTTTGTTGTTGTTGTTGTTATTTACTTCTTAAGTTTGTCACTGTCCCTGCTGCCAACAAACACTTCTCTTTCTAATTCATTGTGAGCTGGGAAATCAACTAATCAGTCTGTATGCTGCTGCTGCTGCTGCTAAGTCGCTTCAGTCGTGTCCGACTCTGTGTGACCCCATAGACGGCAGCCCACCAGGCTCCCCCATCCCTGGGATTCTCCAGGCAAGAACACTGGACAGGGTTGCCATTTCCTTCTCCAATGCATGAAAGTGGAAAGTGAAAGTGAAGTCACTCAGTTGGGTCCGACTCTTAGCGACCCCATGGACTGCAGCCCACCAGGCTCCTCCGTCCATGGGGTTTTCCAGGCAAGAGTACTAGAGTGGGGTACCATTGCCTTCTCCAAACCAGTCTGTATAGGTTGTATCTAAATTAAGAGTTCATGAACTCTCAGTGAAGATTTGACATGCTCTTACAGTGAGAAAGTGTTAGACTAAAATATAATACAGTTGTGATATCTAACCAAAGTTTTGTTTTTTAAAGCAAAACCTATATTTGCATCTATTGAAATGTATGCCTACACGTACATTTAGGTGTTTTTGTTTGTTATCTCATCTTTCTAGGTTGCTAGCTGTGTCTGGAACAATGCAAAAATATATAGAAGATATATATCCACATTACATATTACTGTAATATTTGCTCACAAGAGAGCACCCTCCACAACAAAATATTAACATTTAGAAGTTATATTGGGTGGGGAGAGCTTCTTGATTAGAGAAGGCCAAGGTGCAAGCCTCTTCTGTGGTCCCCATCTGGTTTACCCTACACTAACTGCCTCTCCCAGGCCACCCAAATTTGACCCTAATAAGATTAAAGTCTTATACCTGAGGTGTTCCAGTGGGAAAATCAGTGTCACAGGTACCCTGGGTGCCACAGTCATTCCCCTGGATCTGTCTCCAAAGGAGGTGGGTGATACACAGCCAAGACAACTGGTGAAAAGTTGGGAGTACAGGCCCAGGTTGAAGTGATACTCTCTGCCCCTCTCTGAACATCAAAACATTCAAGGACCACCCAGAAATGAAAAAAAAGCAGAAAAACTTAAAGTTCAATGGAAATAAGGTTTTTGATGAGATTGAAAATATTGCCTGACTGATGCAGTACCAGCCTTTGGCCAGAGAACTCTCTGGAATCATTAAAGAGACCTTGGAGGCTGCCTAGTTTGTGGGCTGCAATGCTGATGGCTGCCGCCCATGTGACATCACCAATGATACTGGCGGTGGGGTAGTAGAAACCAGTCCATCCTAAAGGAAATCAGTCCTGAATATTCACGGGAAGGACTGATGTTGAAGCTGAAACTCCAGCACTGGCCACCTGATGCAAAGAACTGACTCATGTGAAAAGACCCTGATCTGGGAAAGATGGAAGGCAGGAGGAGAAGGGGTATGATAGAGGATGAGATGGCTGGATGGCATCACCGACTCAATCGACATGAGTTTGAATAAATCCCGGGAGTTGGTGATGGACAGGGAAGGTTGGTGTATTGCAGTCCATGGGGTTGCAAAGAGTCGGACACGACTGAGCTGAACTGAACTGAACTGAGCACACATGCAGCAGTAGCATTTAAAGCAAAACTCCTTGAAATAGTTTCCTCTGTGTGTGCTCTCTCAGTTGAACTTTTCAATAGCACTTACTTCAGCATCTATTGGTTTTCTTGTTAATATCATCAAAGTGAAAGTGAAAGTGTAAGTCACTCAGTCATGTCTGACTCTTTGCTACCCCATGAACCGCACAGCCCATGGAATTCTTCAGGCCAGAATACTGGAGGGGGTAGCTTCTCCCTTCTCCAGGGATCTTCCCAACCCAGGGATCGAATCCAGGTCTCCCGCACTGCAGGCAGATTCTTCACCAGCTGAGCCACAAGGGAAACCCAAGAACACTGGAGTGGGTAGCCTATCCCTGCTCCAGTGGATCTTCCCAAGCCAGGAATTGAACCAGGGTCTCCTGCACTGCAGGCGGATTCTTTATCAACTGGGCTATCAGGGCAGCCCTGATATCACCAAAGCCATTGCTAAATCCTATTTATTGGACCTTGTCTTACTTCAACATCAGAAAAACTGAAAACAGTTTCTCTGTGAGAACTTTTCTGCCCTTGGCTTTGCCCAGCACCTTCTCCTTATTCTTCCAATCTCACTGGCAGCTCCTTCTCAGTTTCCTTTGCTGGGTCTTCTGAGTTCATTTGCCACATTTCCCTCCTCCTTCATTTTGTCCGGGCACTCTGGGTTGCCCTGCTGTTCATGAAACATGCCAATGCATTCTTGCTTCTATCCTGGATATTCCTACCTAAGACAGTTTCATGACTAGACTCTTTATTCCCTTTAGAATTTCTCCAGTGCCCCCTTCTAAATAAGGTCTTCCTTCGCCATCCTGTTTTATTTTGCCACACCAGCAGCATGTGGGATCTTAGCTTCCCGACCAGGGATCCATCCTGTGTCCCCTGTATTGGGAGCACAGAGTCTCAACCATGGATCACCAGGAAGTCCTACTATCTTATTTTAAATTTCAAACCTCCCTCTGGGTTTTTTCTGACTTATTTTTTCTCTAGAATGCTTTTAAACATTTAACCAAGGATACATTTTGTGCCTTTATTTATCATCTTCCTCCTCTATTGGGATATGAACTCTTAAGGGAAGAGGTTCACTGCTGAATTTGGTGTCTAGGACAACACCCATCACACACAATAGGCTGCAGTGACGATTTACTGGGTAAATAAAGTAGACCACTATTTTAACATTTTATTACGCTTTTATGTTCTACAAGAAAATGGTTTTCTGTCTATTTTCCATGACTCTGAAATGATTATATTTATATATTAGTGTGCTGGACTTTTCTGGTATTTTAATAATATAGAATTGCACCCCCATAATTAAAGCTAATTTTACTATTTTTACAATGTTATTTGGCTTTAGGGTGTATTTCTATGCTATTAAAATTATTTACCATTATCTTTTTTTATTGTTTTATTCTTCATATTGCATTAGAATGAGCACTGATATGTTGGCATCAGCCACAGCTCTGATATTTATATTGATTAATAATTCTTGAACCCTTCTTCTTCTCTCTGTGTATTTATCTTGGCCAGAGATGGGAGAGGATGATAAAAACATGTTTGTGAAATATCTTATTTCTGATAGAACAGACCTATGTGAGGCAAATGGATTTAAACGCTGCATAATAGTTACCATTTCTGAACCCAGTTTTGACTGTCTGTGAAGCATGTAATAAAATTAAGAAGAGCATAAAGATTGGATTTGGGTGGATTACCTTGTCTTCAGGATCGATTATTTTGACCTAAGTCCATTAGCCAAACTGTCCCCATATTAAGGAGCATTTTTCACTAATTTTAAGCCAAATACAATAATTTCTGGAGTTAGGTGAGCATAAAGGGAAAAGAAAGGGGGGTTATAAGCAAGCAAACTTATAGACAGAAACACAAACTTCAGCCCTCTATGAAGCAGACCTGAAAGCGTGACACTCTTATTTGTATTGGCAGTGCTTTCCTTACAAGTTGTTGATTTTTTTTGCACCAACCTCTAACCCACCGTTTCTGAAACATTCCTAAGACGACTTGAAAGACACTGTTAAAAGCATATCTGCCCAGAAGCCCTGGAAAAACTATAGCTGCAAAGTGTCTTTACTGTTTATATAAGAGCAATCAAAGGTACCAACAAGCAAGACAGCTGAAACTGCTCTCAGAAAAAGAAAGCAAAATGGATCCAAGCTGAATATTTCTCCGAAACGGGTTACAGGGAGTTCTGCAGCCAAACAGGCATCCCCCATATGCTTGTGTATTTCTCCTTATAAACATGAATATTCATAAATACAATCCCAGTAGATGGGAACAACCTAAGTAAATTATTGAACATTAGGAACAGAAGAAAAACCTTTAATGCAATTCAAGTGGCCACACAGACCTGGACGGTTTTCATCAAATAGCTGGACAAAAATATTACAACTACATTGACTTCAGTTGTTATCATCTGTGACTGAGTTGTTTGATCTGTATTATTTACCATGGTAAAGGTGAAAAATTGTTACTTGACCATTCCTTAATGCTACTCTTGCTAAAATCTATAGTATTTTCCCCCTTTTCCGCTTAAACTGAGGCCATAGAACAGACAGTCATTTGAAGCATGCATTATTTTACAGCAGTGTTCTCAGAGGTTACTGAGGCAGTCACTCTTCTCCTTAAGGACCTGACACTAAAATATTTTATTTCTTTACTGGGACTTTTGTTGTTGTTGTTGTTATTTACTTCTTAAGTTTGTCACTGTCCCTGCTGCCAACAAACACTTCTCTTTCTAATTCATTGTGAGCTGGGAAATCAACTAATCAGTCTGTATGCTGCTGCTGCTGCTGCTAAGTCGCTTCAGTCGTGTCTGACTCTGTGTGACCCCATAGACGGCAGCCCACCAGGCTCCCCCATCCCTGGGATTCTCCAGGCAAGAACACTGGACAGGGTTGCCATTTCCTTCTCCAATGCATGAAAGTGGAAAGTGAAAGTGAAGTCACTCAGTTGGGTCCGACTCTTAGCGACCCCATGGACTGCAGCCCACCAGGCTCCTCCGTCCATGGGGTTTTCCAGGCAAGAGTACTAGAGTGGGGTACCATTGCCTTCTCCAAACCAGTCTGTATAGGTTGTATCTAAATTAAGAGTTCATGAACTCTCAGTGAAGATTTGACATGCTCTTACAGTGAGAAAGTGTTAGACTAAAATATAATACAGTTGTGATATCTAACCAAAGTTTTGTTTTTTAAAGCAAAACCTATATTTGCATCTATTGAAATGTATGCCTACACGTACATTTAGGTGTTTTTGTTTGTTATCTCATCTTTCTAGGTTGCTAGCTGTGTCTGGAACAATGCAAAAATATATAGAAGATATATATCCACATTACATATTACTGTAATATTTGCTCACAAGAGAGCACCCTCCACAACAAAATATTAACATTTAGAAGTTATATTGGGTGGGGAGAGCTTCTTGATTAGAGAAGGCCAAGGTGGAAGCCTCTTCTGTGGTCCCCATCTGGTTTACCCTACACTAACTGCCTCTCCCAGGCCACCCAAATTTGACCCTAATAAGATTAAAGTCTTATACCTGAGGTGTTCCAGTGGGAAAATCAGTATCACAGGTACCCTGGGTGCCACAGTCATTCCCCTGGATCTGTCTCCAAAGGAGGTGGGTGATACACAGCCAAGACAACTGGTGAAAAGTTGGGAGTACAGGCCCAGGTTGAAGTGATACTCTCTGCCCCTCTCTGAACATCAAAACATTCAAGGACCACCCAGAAATGAAAAAAAAGCAGAAAAACTTAAAGTTCAATGGAAATAAGGTTTTTGATGAGATTGAAAATATTGCCTGACTGATGCAGTACCAGCCTTTGGCCAGAGAACTCTCTGGAATCATTAAAGAGACCTTGGAGGCTGCCTAGTTTGTGGGCTGCAATGCTGATGGCTGCCGCCCATGTGACATCACCAATGATACTGGCGGTGGGGTAGTAGAATACCCAGTAATTAAGACTACAGAGAAAAATATTTTGATAAAGGGTCATTGATAACCAAAAAGAAATATGGAGTATTCGAATAGTTACAGGGAAGTCATATCAACTCTTCATGAAATATAAAGATAATTTGGTAGCAATTCTTCTCAGATTTACACTCAATGTGGTCATGCATACAAGCCACCTGTCTACCAAGTCTGAGGTTGTGAGCTAAAGTTGTGAAGAAGGCCACAGATAAACTTCAATAGGTTCACGAGCACCTTAAATGTATATGCACTATCACAGGTGTATATGCACACATTTTATCTGAATGAATTAAAAATGTCACAGGAAAAAAAGATAATTTGGTAGCAATTCTTCTCAGATTTACACTCAATGTAGTCATGCATACAAGCCACCTGTCTACCAAGTCTGAGGTTGTGAGCTAAAGTTGTGAAGAAGGCCACAGATAAACTTCAATAGGTTCACGAGCACCTTAAATGTATATGCACTATCACAGGTGTATATGCACACATTTTATCTGAATGAATTAAAAATGTCACAGGAAAAAACTTTGAAATACTTAATGACCAAAGACAAACTCTAAATAAATTGATGAAATAATAGTAGTTAAATTAGTTTATTATTCAATGTGAGAGTGACTGATATTCTATCTGGTGTTAATTAAAATAGAGATATTGCTTATAGAACAAATGTCTGTATGGACTTGCATTGCATTTGTAGAAGAAACAGTTCTGGTGTACAGAAGCAGAATTCAAATGTTTAGGTAGTGAAGAAGTTACCTAATAAATTACAATATTCTTGTGGAATATGATGCTTCCATGTGTAGCCAATCATTGGGAAATCCAATAAATAACCCAAGCACCAATAAATCCTCAAGTGTTTATTAATTTCTTACTCTGCTTCTAGGGGGTCTGTGCAGTGGTGATAATATGACTCATAGGTTTGTCTGAACAATTATCAATATGCTTGGCATTTTATTCCACAGTGTGGAAGAAATGAAAGAAATTAATAAACGTCAACTGCTTGCCCTGTGTACCAACTATTGAAAAAAATTCTTTATTTTTATCTGCTCACTTTTCAAAGGATGCCAAACTGGTTACTTATGAATGTGATACCCATCGGGGCTAGTGTTAACAGAGTAAATTAGATTATCCTGAAGCATACTGGAGGCTCAAGGTCAAAGCCACTTTGTACTGAAATGAATATTAACTTGACAAATGTTTCCAAATGTCTAAACTGCAGAGGTATACTAGAAGTTTACAGATGTATCTTTTATTTGAGTTCATGTTCCTTCTGTGTTCTCTACACTTAGGGGATCCAATTTTAGATTATAAGTGTATTGGCACCTGCAATGTGATTTGATTTCTACTTTAGTTCATTAAAATTGTCACCATCATGGCATATTAACATTTCACTAGATTAGAGAAACAATATTAATGCTTTTAAACTGGAAGATGTATAAAATTGATACTTAAAATATTTCAATTAAAGAAGCAAGCTAAAGTGACATATCATCTTTAACTTGTTATCTCTAACATTACTTTTGTCTACAACTTGGGATAATCATCTTTCTAGGTGCTTACAAAGATGTTACATTTCCAAAAAGAAGATAAAATAGGTTTTAGTTTACTTTTCTTGAAGGTCCTCATGAGAAGAATTAACACAGCTTGCTGTGTGTTACTGGTCTACCTACCGGATAGACACATCTCAGGAGACACAAATTAGACTCATGTGTGTCCCAAGTGGTACAGCGGTAAAGAATCCGCCTGCCAGTGCAGAGCATGCAGGAGACAGAGGTTTGATCCCTGGGTTGGGAATATCCCCTGGAGAAGGAAACGGCAACCCTTTCTAATATTCTTGCCTGGAAAACTCCATAGACAGAGGAGTCTTGGAGGGTTACCATGGGGTTGCAAAGAGTTGGACACAATTTAGCGACTAAACCACAACACATAAAATAGCAAAAATGCTTCTTCCTTCCTGCCAACACAGCTTAACACTCACATTTCCACCCATAAAGAAGTTGGAAGGACTTAAAACTGACTCAGATTATATGTTTATGATGACATGATCACTGGATTTTTGGTGGTATTTCCTTACACTTTATTTTTAAAAATTTAAACCACTTTATTGAGGTAAGATCGGCATACAAAAATCAACATATTTAATGAATACAACTTGATGAATTTGAAGACAAGGCTACATCTTACGTATTATTCTGAAAACTTAACAAGGTCTGCTTTTAAAACCCACTTCTACAATATTGTCTGTTAATTAAAATTCTTCTTAAAAATAACCAATATTTTATATACTGTGGAGTCTCACGGGGCTTCCCAGAAGGCAATAGAGGTAAACGACCTGCCTGCCAATGCAGGAGATGTAAGAGACGTGTGTTCGATCCCTGGGTCTGGTAGATCCCCAGGAGGAGGGCACGGCAACCCACTCCAGTATTCTTGCCTGGAGAATCCCACGGACAGAGGAGCCTGGCGGGCTACAGTCCATAGGGTTGCAAAGAGCTGGACGTGCCTGAAGCGACTTAGCACATATACATGGAGTCTCATGGTCTGTTCTGTGTATGTTAGCCACTCAGTCGTGTCCAGCTCTTTGTGACTCCATGGACTGCAGCCCGCCAGGCTCCTCTGTCCATGGAATTCTCCAGGCAAGAATACTGGAGTGGGATGCC
>SJYX01002217.1:0-15000 GCA_006410675.1 Oreotragus oreotragus | reverse complement strand
CTCATTCAGGCAGCATTCGTTCTGTAGCCAGGAAAAAAAAAAAAAAAAAAAAAGTTTAGGTGTCGCTTTGAGTTCTAGACAGAACAAAGTGTTTTCTTCTGCAGTTCCCTTTGGCCTTTAATAGACTGTATGCCTTAAAGTGTAGCAACCTAAGGAGAGTCCATTAAAATAATGTTCAGAAGAGGTATTAAGACAGTTAAGACATCAGGAATGCAGGGCAATCCACTCTGAACAATGTAAAGAGACCACTGGGGTGAGGCAAACCTTTCTTCTCAGCAGCAGTCCTTTGCTGGAGCAAAGCGCTCAGGGTAAACACCTTTCGTGCATATGAAATCTATCAGAGAGGCCAAACAGGGTGATGGGGGGTGACTGGCATCCCTGGGCCAAGGGCAGAGATAGCACTTGGCACACAAAGGGAATGAGAGCACCAACAGGCACCCATCTATGAGTAGCATGGAATAAAAGAGCAGAGTGGGAGTGAGGCCCATGTGCTGGGAGTCACTCTCTTTGGCTGGTTACACTTTCAGCATCAAAAATGCCCTATTTTTGTGCACACATGAAAAGCTATTATTTTATCCCTGGACATTAATATTCTCTCTTAGCTAGAGCATCTATAAATGACACCATGGAGAGTTACAAAAGACTCAGGAACTCTGCCACTAATAGAAAACTCTGTAAGGTCAGAGTCTTGTCAGAGCCTAGGACAGTATCTGGGATATTAGAGATATTTAATTAATATTTTTGAGTAAGTAGGAAAGTGAGTGACTGAAAACTAATTGAAACTCCTGGGGAATACGGCATCATTCAAATATAGATACATGAATGTATATACAGTACAGGTATCCCTTGCTGTTCAAAAGTTTACATGAGGCCACTGTGTGGCTCAGACGGTAAAGCATCTGTCTAGAATGCGGGAGACCCGGGTTTGATCCCTGGGTTGGGAAGATCCCCTGGAGAAGGAAACGGCAATCCACTCCAGGACTGTTGCCTGGAAAGTTCCATGGACAGAGGAGCCTGGTAGGCTACAGCCCATGGGGTCACAAAGAGTCAGACACAACTGAGCGGCTTCACGTTCACTGTGCTTTTACAAAAGATTTAACACATTATTTCCTGTTTCTTTCTAACTGAAAGAAACCTGAAGAGGATTTTCATTTTTATGAAAAAAAATAGCATTGTTTGTTTGGAGTGTTTAGTTTCTGTTAAATTACAGAGGCAGTATGCACCCTGCGCAGCGAGAGTGGCACTGCCAAGCTCCTTCCCCAGGAACTAGACTCAGCATCTCAACATTCAGCCTCTATAGCTTTGAACTGTGTGAACAACTGTGCTTTATCTTGATTTTATTTCGTGCATCTGTTAGCAAGATGTGTGCTAAGGTAATTGCTTCTTTACTCCCATTCTGGTTTGCCGAAAACTTCATAGGCACGCTTTCCTTCCAGATAGCAGGACAAACTTGTATATGTATGCATGTATATATACACACACCAACATATATTTGTGGGCTTCCTTGGTAGCTCAGTGGTAAAGAATACAACTGCCAATGCAAGAGATGCAGGTTCAATTCCTGGGATGGCAAGACCCCAGAGAAGGAAATGGCAACCCACTCCAGTATTCTTGCCTGGGAAATCTCATGGACAGAGGAGCCTGGTGGGCTACAGTCCATGGGGTCACAAAAGAGTCAGACATGACTTAGTGACTAGAAGACAACAATACACATATGTACAGGAAAAACAACATGCATGATGAAAAAAAGTTTCACTTGGAAAGACCCCAAGTTGTACTTTGACAATGGAAAGACGGTTCAGTAAAGATGAAGTGAAGTTGTTTTAATCATGACGAGAACTCTCATGACAATGAGTCATAGGAGAAAAGTTTGGGGAACATAAGAAGAATCTAGCTATATTCAGCCAAAAGGTGAAGGCCATTTATTGGGGCTCTTAATGAGGAACTTAAAGTAGATCAGTATGGCAACGTAGGGGCTACCAAATGCTTCAGAATAATGTAATCAAAGTAGCTTTATAGTTATGGCTTTAATATAAGGGCAATGTAGGACATTGTAAAGGAACTGATGATTTACTAAAACTCAACACTATTACCATGTTGAAAAAAGTAAAGCATTGTAAAGATGGCTCAAAGAAAATTACAAACCATTAAATTTTCCTTGGAAAACTGCATTCCCCATTTTAAACAATTCTTAGTTATAAGATGGACTTCCCTGGTGGCTCAAACGGGAAAGAATCTGCCTGCAATGCAGTAGACCCGGGTTTGATCCCTGGGTCAGGAAGGTCTGGAGAAGGGAATAGCTACCCAATCCAATATTCTTGCCTGGAGAACCCCATGGACAGAGGAGCCTGGTGGGCTACAGTCCACGGGGTCACAAAGAGTCAGACAGGACTGAGCAATTAAGCACTAGTTATAAGACAAACATTAATGGATTTAACTCAGACATACAANATAGCTACCCAATCCAATATTCTTGCCTGGAGAACCCCATGGACAGAGGAGCCTGGTGGGCTACAGTCCACGGGGTCACAAAGAGTCAGACAGGACTGAGCAATTAAGCACTAGTTATAAGACAAACATTAATGGATTTAACTCAGACATACAACTATCTGGAGAAACAAAACTTCAGTAAGTCTGTCAAGTAAATAATTTAAAATGAATGTTTTATTTAAATTAAGTAATTCCTTAAAGTATTCACTTTCAAATCTCTTTAACAAGTCCATGAGAACATCAGATATATGATACTGTGGGTCTCTTACAAACAACCTTATTATACTTATTAGTGATATGTTCTCAGACAGGCACCTAGGCTTTCAGAGCCTTCTTATCTAACACATGCTGCCCAGTTCTGCAAATTAAATAAGACCATGCACTTGAAAACATTGAGCACAGCACCCTGGCACACAGCTGTTTTGTGAACATTGACAAAAGGTGGGAGAAGCAGAGGAGTTTCTTTTACAACTTTAAATGAATTGTAAAGATATACCTCTACTTATAGTAGAAGTGTCTCTCTAGCAAATCAACACAGTAGGGACCTCACCTTGACGACTCCACTCAAATACAAAATAGAAATGAAGTATTGAAGAAATCTCAGGTTTTGAGATGGATTTTGGGTGTGGTTTGGTGATGTAGACTGGACAGCTGGTAGCTCATGTATTTCCTGCCTCTCTCTAGGACAACAGGAGCCTCCCCTGCCTCCTTGATGGGCTGTCCGGGGAGCTTGCTTCGGCCAGTGAAAGGCGTGCAGAACTGACGTGCGTCACTTCTTGCCGGAAGCTAGAAAAACCAGCCTGTGTTTAAGCAGGATCTTTTCCCTCTCTTACATGGTGTTTCACATGGAGGTTCTACCAGCTGGGGTCATGAACGACAGCTATCACGGGGCAGTTCTAGGGATCATTTTCTTTCATTAAAAAACAATTATTTTTGGCTCCGCTGGGTCTGTGTTGCTTGGTTCAGGCTTGCTCTAGTTGCAGCAAGTGAGGGCTACTCTTCCTTGCCTCGTGCATACTTATTGTGGTGGCTTCTCTCGCTGCAGAGCATCGTCTTCCAGAGGCACGGCACACAGGCTTAGTTGCTCCTCAGCATGTGGAATCTTCCCGGAAGAGGGATGGAACCCACGCCCCCTGCACTGGCAGGCAGGTTCTTTCCCACTGCCCCACCAGGGAAGTCCCTAGGGCTGCCTTTTGATGAATATGGAACATCGTTTGTTTAAGACTGAGCTTTTAGAATCCTTTGTTATCGCAGCTTAATCCAGTCTATTGAGAGCCTGGTGTGCTGCAGTCCATGATGTCCCGAAGAGTTGGACATAACTTAGGGACTGAACAACAACTAATTCTGAGCGATAAGTTAATATCTAGGCTCTTGAAACCACTGGGAATAAAGAGTCCCTAGGTTCTATAAGTTCTAGCAGAGACTAAATTTGTAGACAGTTCAGAATTTATGACATATTTTCAATAAATTTATTCTCTTCTTTAATATGAGTACTATTGTAATTTTTAATGAAAATCATACAAAAATTTGTCTACACACTTGTTCAAGAGGTGGTTGGAGCTCTTCACAGTCTGACTCCAAAATCATCTTTTTTTTTGGGGGGGTGGCCTCACTGTACAACATGTAGAACTTCCCTTAGCAGGGACTGAATGTACGTGGAGACTTAACCACTGGTCCACCAGGGAAGTCCCCAGATCTGTCTTGCTGACCTCATCTCTTATGACATTTCTCCATGAATCTAACACTTCAGCCACACAGACAGCTAGATTAAAAAAAATTATTGAAGTATAGTTGACTTACAATGTGTGCTAATTTCTGCTGTATAGCAAAGTGACTCAGTTACACATACGTATGCATTCTTTTTCATATTCTTTTGTTATGGTTTATGCTTGATTTTGGTTAACATACCATGATCTATTCGAATTTTTGCTTTTTTATCTTAGTATTTCTTTTACCTAATGTAGCTTCTTTCCTTTGCCTGCTGTTGAATTTCCACGTGTCTCGATTGCTCTGTGATTTCTGACTTTCTATCCTGTTTTCAACTAAAAGCCACTGTAATGAGGTAAGTGCTATAATTAGTTTGTAACCTGAGTGAAGTACTATGTAGTGATGGCTACTGATTTATTCATTCATTAAATAGTTTGTGTTGATTTACTCACAGTTGACAAAATTTTAAACACCTTTTGCTGAGAGAACAGGTCAAAACTATTTGATTCCTTAAATAGAAATTAAACAAGTATTTGTGACTTTTTTTAAAAAAAAGCTTTAGTTTCAGAAGTGTCATAAAAGAACTGAACAGCCACCCAAAAGTCCCACAGTCCATGGTATCATCAGACGTTTCTTTAAGAAAAAACAGAACATCAATCAAAATCTCAAACGACAAAGAAACTTGTACAGTGAACATTTTAAAACCTAAACGCTATAATTGAAGATCACTTTGAGGATGATTCAGCATTTCTAGAGATTTATTATTTTCATATTAGCATGGCATTTAGAGGCCCTACAAACTGATTCAACTTTATTATCACTCATGTAACCAAATTTGTCTGTTGCCATTCCTTTATATAACCCCTTGTCTACTTTCCAAACTCTTCTGTCCTCTGAATGTCCTACACACATTCCTACCCTAGTGTTTACTCACAGTTCCCTGCTAAAGTCCTCCCCTAACTTATCAGAGGGCTCCTGTCCTGCCAGATCTTAATGCACATATTCCTTCCATCACGATGCTTTCCAGTAGCCCACAGTGGGCAGCTTCTCCTTAGGTCCTTGCTGCAACTATCACCGTAATTATTTATTTATTGGATGGATGCTTAGGGTGCGATATTCTGCTAATTTTATTATTACTATAAACTCATATATGATCTGGAATACCATCTTAATGTTTCTGATCCTCATCACCTTGACTTGTACTCATACAAAGCAGACCTTGATACTAAAAAGGAAAGCTTCTGCTGGCTATTTAATGATGGGGCCTATCTGTGAAGGTACCAAGAGAGAGCTCCTTGGCAGGGTTGGGTACCTCAGAAGATTCTTGGGATTAGCTGTTCTTTGTTGAACCACTTCTTTACACAGTACAAAAACTAGTTCCTCTCTTTATCACTGCAAATCTGGACTATTAACCACTGGGTTCCCTTCAGCCTTCTCCTCTCCAGACAGGGAGAAGAAAGAAGATTTCAGTTTTACAAGATGCTAAGTATTATGTAGGAGCCAATGATAAAAATTAAAATCTAACATCACTGGTAATCATAATATAGCCTCTCCATTTTTTATTAAAATACCCAAGCAAGAACCAGAAGATGAAAAAAAAAAAAAAAAATCATAGCATCCTTGAGACATCCAAAAGTTAACTGTTAGAAACTGATGGAACTTCCCCAGTTGAAAGGCCACTGAAATTATACTACATAAAGCAATGAATGGCTAGACAAGCAGAAAACAGAAGAAAACTATATAGTTAAAAAGTAAACCACTTTACTTCTCTCTTTCCTGTAAACTCCTTCCGCAGTATCTTGGGATATTTTGCCTCTATTTTTTGACATGATCAGGATACTGTTTTCTACCTCTATTCATAAGAACCTGTTTATTGAAGGGCCCAACTACCCCTTTCCCTAAAATTAATTACCTGGAAAGAAAGCTACTTGGAGAGACGATACAGGGCAAGAATAAATAGAAGAGATTTGCTTAGGGCACTGCATCCTTTGGAGGTAAGAACTTAGAGAGGGAGGGACGAGGAGAAGCCTTCTTAGTGCCGCATATATTACCCACTGAACACGGGTAAACCATAGAAACTAGGTTCTGAGTTCCGAGCTGTGTCTCCAACCTTCCTGCTATAGATCTGAAAAGGACCATTGGACCACTGTTCACATGACAGAGCGTGAGGTTAAGGTGGAGCAATCCTGCATCCCAATTCATGTCTCTAGTATTGGCACAGTTGTGAATAGTATCCCCTTTCCCTAAAAAGTATTCTAGTTGATGGAGAGCAATCACCTTGGTCTCCTGGGAAAGACCAGTTCTGGAATTTCCACTTCTCTCTTTTCATTCAAGGATGAGGAAATTTGAATAGCCTAGATAATTTACTAAAAAAGAAGGAAAAGTATACACTGTCTGACTTAGAGGAGCCATATACTTTTAAAAATGACTTGCAATATGCAAGTTTTTCAGAAAGTAAATTATATCAACAATAAAAGATAGGAAGACGTGGAGTATAGGACACAGAGGAGAAGAAAGCCACAAGGAAATAGCAGTTGATGGGCAAAGGTGTCTGGATAGGACTGAAAGGAAGCATTTTAAGGAAACAACTGTAAAAGAAAAATAAGATTTCTTAGAGGCTAGCCATTGTACAGGAGACAGGAATCAAGACCATCCCCATGGAAAAGAAATGCAAAAAAAAGCAAAATGGCTGTCTGGGGAGGCCTTACAAATAGCTGTGAAAAGAAGAGAAGCGAAAAGCAAAGGAGAAAAGGAAAGATATAAGCATCTGAATGCAGAGTTCCAAAGAATAGCAAGAAGAGATAAGAAAGACTTCTTCAGTGATCAATGCAAAGAAATAGAGGAAAACAACAGAATGGGAAAGACTAGAGATCTCTTCAAGAAAATTAGAGATACCAAGGGAACATTTCATGCAAAGATGGGCTCAATAAAGGACAGAAATGGTATGGACCTAACAGAAGCAGAAGATATTAAGAAGAGGTGGCAAGAATACACGGAAGAACTGTACAAAAAAGATCTTCATGACCCGGATAATCACAATGGTGTGATCACTCATCTAGAGCCAGACATCTTGGAATGTGAAGTCAAGTGGGCCTTAGAAAGCATCACTATGAACAAAGCTAGGGGAGGTGATGGAATTCCAGTTGAGCTATTTCAAATCCTGAAAGATGATGCTGTGAAAGTGCTGGACTCATATGCCAGCAAATTTGGAAAACTCAGCAGTAGCCACAGGACTGGAAAAGGTCAGTTTTCATCCTAATCTCAAAGAAAGGCAATGCCAAAGAATGCTCAAACTACCACACAATTGCACTCATCTCACATGCTAGTAAAGTAATGCTCAAAATTCTCCAAGCCAGGCTTCAGCAATATGTGAACCGTGAACNGAACTGAGACAACAGAACTGACACTGCAGGAAGCTGAATCAGTTATTCAGATGCGCATTTTAAAATTTCTCCATTAGGGAAACAAGGCAAAGGGGTTTTTAGATGGTGCACTGCAAAAGCAGAGAAAGAAATTTTATCCAAAAATATAGTCGTATTCAAGGAAGAAAATGAAACAATTAAAAATAACAGAAATGAAGATCCAAAGAATTTACCAGTTTTCAACAAAACAGAAATTTAGACCTAGTCTAGAAAATATTTTGATAGATAGGAAATACAGCTTTTTATAAGCAGAGGGGGAAATAAAGAGAACAACTTCAAAGGGACAGGGATAAACATTAGGCCTTTGTATCCAACATGTCTAGCAACGTCTATAGAAACATATTTGCTAGCCTTATATGTAATTTTAAATTTTGTAGTAGCTGTACTCAAATAATAAAAACAAATAGATAAAATGACTTTTGATATATCTAGAACGTGGTCAGATTATATAATTATACATAAATTTTAATGAGATACCATATACATTATCTCAGCTTATACAGTAGAAATTATAATGTGTTTTATAATATAGAATATTTATATATCATACAAAATTTGAAGACATGCAGTCTCATTAATTTTATGCTACATAATAAGTCTATTAAATTTATATGAAATATATTTATAGCTATGTATTTGCAGGTAAATATATATGGCTATAAATGTAGTAGTAAAGAACCTGCTTCCCAATGCAGGAGACATAAGAGACACAGGTTCAGTCTCTGGATGGGGAAGAGCCCCTGAAGAAGGGCATGGCAACCCACTCCAGTAGTCTTGCCTGGAGAATCCTATGGATGGAGGAGCCTGGTGGGCTACAGTCCATGGGATCACAAAGAGCCAGACATGACTGAAGTAACTTAGCTTGCATGTATACAAAATAGAAGGCTCAATAAATTGTGAAATCCAGTCGTTCCATACTCACTTACTGAATGCCAAGTTTGTATCATGCTCTGTGTCTTGGGGCAGCTGTCTCTTAACTGGGGTATGTGAACTGTTCAAAGTACCAGATGTTCCAGGATTTCGCCTGCATAGGTGATTCAAGGGAATCATTTTCTAAGTTCTCAACAATGTGGTTTCGTTTTCTCTTTTGCCCTTCCATTCACAGAAGTCCACTTCTGTCTTTACAAATAAAAGATACAATCCATTTTTACAGCACCTCACAGCAAAGTGTTAAAAACCCCAGCTTGCCAAAACAAAGGGAAAGCTCTAGGATACAGCCTCTGTTAAAGGCGTGTGTCTGTGTGCATGTGTGTGCGTGTGTGCACGCTAAGTCGCATCAGTCGTGTCCAACTCTGTGCGACCCTATGGACTATAGCCTGCCAGGCTCCTCTGTCCATGGGATTCTCCAGGCAAGACTGCTGGAGTGGGTTGCCATGCCTTCCCCCAGGAGATCTTCCCAACCCAGGGACTGAACCCAGGGCTCTTAAGTCTCCCACACTGACAGGTGGGTTCTTTACCACTAGTGCCACTTGGGAAGCCCCTCTGTTAAAGGGAAAGGGCTTTAAAAGCACATCTGAAATACTGAAGTGGGCTGGGGCTTCTTCCCTCCAGGTGACACAACTCTTGGTAAGCGTTCATGCTTTCTCTATATATCTATTTATGGATCAAATTCAGAAGAGAGAATATGGTTCTGGGGACATGAATTAACATGCTTAATTGAATTGGAAAACAAAGTCAGACTTTTTCCTTAAAGAAAATAAGAGTGATCTGGCTGACTGGCAGGGCAGTGAGATGTTCTCTTGAAATTAGGTTACCTGGAGATACTTTTCATGAAATGACTGAGCTTGATCTGCAGCTCCAAGGTTTTAACAAAACTATGCTGGGGTACCCGCCCGATATAATGAACACTAGCTATTTATTAGTGATTAATAAATAGTAAATTAATCATAGATAAAGTTAATCATAAATAAAAGTAATCATAAACAAGAAAACTCTGTAAACTTAGGATTAAAGCTTTAGATATCAAGGTAATTCATTCTATTTCAATATTCATTTATGGGAAACTTGAGAGCTAAGTCTTATGAACTGTGTAAAACATGGAAAAGTGAATCTTGTAGTGAATCTGATAGAGCAGGGGTGACTCAGAATGGAAGGCATACAGGCCAGCTCCTAAGAACACCAGCAGCGCGATGTAGATAATAAACTGACTTTCTGTCCATTTGTTTTCATCCCTAGATGGTTGTTAGTTCACTTACAATCACTGACTATGGCCAGGTTACTGGAGGTCCTAATGACGTCTTTCAAATAAATGTATGCTCTATGTAAGGTAAACGTGACATGTAAATTGAGGAAAGTTTTCTCTGCACGTTAAGGATGGCTGTGGTTCCAGTGAAGTGTCATTTAAACTCGACACCCATTACTTCTAACAGAAAATTATCCAATGAGATGACTCAGTATTTCGGTATTGGCCTCTGTATAGCTATCGAGGCTGTTAAGTTTAATCTGAAAATGGAACCCATCATAAAATATTAATCACAAAGGACTGCTGGTATGGAGACACTTATCAGCCTATTAATTATATTGTTCATTCCAGTTGGCTTTGATCTTACCCAGATAATCAGGCACAATGAAGGGTGTAATGACTAATAGTAACAACATCACTAAATATAATAACAATGATAATAACTAATATATCATGAGTTTTACTTGTTGCTATAATTTGTGGTAGGCACTCTGTATATGTATTAATATTACCTAAAACTCTTTATAAATATTTTAGGATAAAGCTTCTGCAATTATGGAAGTTGGTGGTGGTTTAATCGCTAAGTTGTGTCTGACTCTCGTGACCCTATGGACTGTAATCCACGAGGCTCCTCTGTCCATGGGATTTCCCAGGCAAGAATACTGGAGTGGGTTGCCATTTCCTTCTCCAGAGGAACTCCCCCACCCAGGGATTGAAACTGCATCTCCTGCACTGCAGGCAGATTCTTTACCACTGAACCACCAGGGAAGCTCTCTGCAATTATAATCATCCCCATTTTACATAAGACAACACTGAGGTTCAGGGAGATTAGGAAATATGCTCAAGGTGACAAGTTAATCAATGTCTGTGAGAGGAAACAAACCCAAGCCTGTCCAAGTTATCTTATATGATTATAATATATAATACAGCCTGCCTCATAAGCTTGTTTTGTTTATGGTTACACTTTTGTTCTATTTAGCACCAAAGTGTCTATGGCATGTGTGCGTGTGTGTGTATTTTTCTTTTGTTTTTTTTTTTTGGTATCATTTACAAGACCAGTGAAAAGGCATGGTGATTCTAACTACCACATAATTAACACAGTACATTTACACTGTGAGGCATCTCAATTACTATTAGCACAATTTAACTGGTCATTGGGATGATGGTAGTGCTGATCCAAACATCACCATCGCTTGGGTTTTGTAAGTATATAAGCTTTACAGACGACAACTTGTAAAATATTTCAAATTTGAAAAAGGCATGCCTATGCAGAAGAATAAACTAGAAGGGGCTGAAAATGAACTTGGAAAAATAGTTCGGGGTAAGATCATACAAAACCATAAATGTCAGACAAAGGAAGAAGCAATAGAAAAAAGTAATATAATTGGAGCCAGTGGACTTTGAGTTAGAGGATCAAATTTGACATTTAATAAATGGATGATCTTTAATAAGCCATCTCTCTACAACTGGGCCTCATTTGTTAAATGGAATTTCTGTGGAGACTAAATAAGGAAATATATGTAAAAGAGGGGTACATAAACATGGCAAAGTAAGGCACTGGAATTGTGTTTTAATAAAAAGCAATGAGGGGTTTTGGGAGGTATGAATTATTGAAGAGTTTTTGAACTAGGGATCAGTCGACTTTGTTTTTCAGAATTCTTTTGAAGACAGAATCAGGGCAAGGACAAATCAGAGCAGCAGAATGTATGGACTTAAAGTGAAAAAAAAATGCATATTTTGTCATATTTATTATTAACACTGGACAATTTTCTCTAAAGGAATTACCAATTTATGATAATCCCTTGCATTCTATTAGTGCCTTAAACTTTGCAAAAGCCCTTTTCAAAGACATTATCTCACTTGATTTTTAGCACAAGAATTCAAAGTACAATTACATCTTGCAATAATGTGCCTGATGTTTATATAAATTCAGATATAATCTGACTAGTGAATAACTTCTAATTCTCCAGCCAGCCACTGTTTAAAAAATGGAAGTACACTAAAGTTCTCATTTTCTCATGGAGGCTGAGGGTTATTCTCCAGGACTAATTTTTTTTTTTTGCACCAGGCAGAAGTAATTGGCATTAATGAACCCAGAGATTCTTGGAACTACTGTTCCTATTCTAGATGTTCTAGCATCCATCGCATGCATAATCATCCCCATTTGATTTTTTGAGCCAGGCTAAACAATTGCCACCAGGTGGCGCTAAATTGCAGCCAGGGATCTTTACTTCCAGAAGCCAGGGCTTAGAAGTTCCAGGTAGCTCAGGATGGCTGTGACCAATGACTGCATAATAACATGACCTCACATTTTAGATGACTAAACGGTGAGGCCCTAGTTATTTTATTTTATTGTTGATGTAAGAGCTTCTTAGTGAGGTTTCATGACTTAAGGTCACACAGTGCTTTACTGACAAAGAAAAGGACTCCGTCTCTAGATAGTAGGGACTGTGCTGGAAATAGTATAGAACTTGGAGTTGAATGTCATGAGTTCAAGTCCCAGCCTAGCTACTTCCCAACCATAAGATGATAGGTAAGCTATTTATCACTCCTGAGCCTGCTTTTGCCACTGGGACGTGGGGCTACTCCTCTGGGATGTGGAAGAAAAATGCACGTGGAGCTTCAATAGGAAGCCATAGCATACTACGTAAATATTAATACGATCTGCTTTTCTCAGCTCTCAAATATTAAAAATTTTAATTCTGTTTCTATTCTAGATTTTAAGGATAGAAAAAGAAAATACTTCATGATTGAAGCAGTAACTTTCAAGTGAAACTTTTTTAAATACAAAAATACGTTCCCAAAGCTAGAGAACAGTATCATTCCCTTTAATATGTCAACCAACTAGAATTTATTAAGTATCTACTGTGTGCTCAATACTGCAGAGGCCATAGAAAAAGCTGTGGCATATTTCTAGCCCCAAAGAGCTAAACAATCCATCAGAGAAATGCATATAAGGAAATGCCAATAATGTAAGATAAATATCAGTAAACACTGGAAGCAATGGAAGTGTGGTAGTGATCAGAGACCCAGCGAGACAGGAGAGCAGGGCAAGGGATAAACTCTCTGTAGTGATGGGGAAAACCCTGCAAAGAGTTAAGAATTGGCTTTTGCCCTGAAGGTAGGATATGATATAAATTGGCAGAAAAGACAGAGATGTTGGCTTCTCTGATTCATCTCTCTGCTTTTCTCTGACTCAGTGGTTCCATTTTTGTTAACATGATCCCAGAAGCACCAAGCAGATTCTTATCAGTAGTTTTGTAATAACTGCTGACCTATCAGTAGGGAATATTGAAAGACGGGCATGGAGTATAATTTTTCAGCAACTTCTGGGCAGGTGCTGCTGGAGAAGCAGCTCCCTTTTAAATGTATCAGCACTTCCTCCTTTGCAGTGCGTACAAGTTACTCACAGTTTGTATCTGTGCCAGTAAGATGAAGGTAATGCCGGCCCCACACACCAGTGGTAAGATGTGTGATTTCACCCTTGGAGAATTTGACAGAATAATCGACTTTGATGATTAATCCATTCCAACAGGAGGCTCCGCATTGGTGAAGACGCATTTTCTGCCTTAAGTGACTACCCTGTTGTGCTGTATTCTTTAAAATCCTTTGGAAGTTGATATACTACAGCAAGGAATAAGGTTCAGACCTTGGGGAATCACTCTGATTCTTTTAGACTGGTGAAAAGCACATGAGGTGGCTGGCTGTTTTCTTTTGCTATCTGGCTTTGACTAAATCAGGAGGATCTTACAGAATACACCCCTCCTGAGAAATCCTTGATAATAAGAGCGCATGATCTCTCAACAAGGTATGGGAAAGGGAGCATTAGAGTGGCTCTGTGAAGTTATTATTGTTGCCATTTGAACATACTTGACCAAGATTATCATATACAGTATGAATCACACACATATATACATCCATGTACATACAATACACATGCATATACCTAAGTAAATATAGATGTGTATAGATAGATAAAGCATGTCCACTAAACTGTCTTTCCAATAATAACTTAGCCAAAGAAGTAAAGAAAAATCATTTTTTCTTGCAAGTACCTCTTCCTTCTGTACCATCTCAAAATCACAGTTTATTTCAGATTGTGGAATCTTGTTGTTTAGAAAGATAATGTTTGAGAGAAAATATGATGAAGAACACACAGTTCTCTTATTTTAGAAAGAGCATAAAAATAACCTACAGTGAATAAGAGGTTTCCAGATTCTTTGGCCCCAGTTCCAGAAATTCCGAATCAGGAGCTTTGGTTCAAGATCCAAGAATCTCTAGTGCTTATCCCCTGTTGGGGGATCTGATGCAGACTGTCTAAGAACTACGATTTGAGAAGTGTAAGGATAGGCAGATTGGAGTCACTGAGATTTGTAACTTGGACTTCCGGCTCTATGACTTGCTAATGACATGGTATTGAGCTGGGTGCACACCATTATAACATGTCTACCATCGGGATATAAATGATATGAATAACCTCAATAGCATAGCTAATAGTAAAGAGTAGCAAAATGATAAGGATGTCATAGGTTTGGAGTATTTGTGTGTGGTCTCAGTCACGCAGTTGTGTCTGACTCTCTGAGACCCTACGGATTGTAGCCCGCCAGGCTTCTCTGTCCATGAGATCTTCCTGGCAAGAATACTGAAGTGGGTTGCTGTTTCCTCCTCCAGGGGATCTTCCCAACCGAGGGATCGAAACTGCACCTCTGGTGTCTCCTGCATTGGCAGGTGGACTCTTTACCACTGAGCCACAGTTTATTTAATTATAAGTTTACATTATTTAATTTAAAACAATGGCTGTGTTTAAAAACTAATTCCCCAAATCCACCCCCCCAATTAAATAACTCGCTCTTGTGAGCTAGCATATGATTCCAGTACATGTCTGTATCAGTCTCCACAGACGATATTAGGATAATACAACACAAGTTCATAAAATTAATGTGATAATGATTTACCTTCAAACTATGAGAAAGGTTCTAATTATTTGTTTACAATCTGTCTTTAAGAATGCAAACTTTATGATGGTCTAGTCTCTTTATTTTGTTTTGTTCACCATCATGTCCCATGTCTGTAGCGATTTTTTCCAATACGGCATTTTTAAATGTGTAGAAAGAACGAATGAATACCTCTCTGAATACCCTGTGATCCTCACTCCCCTCTCTGGCTCCATCACTTCTTCCTTACCTTTTTTTTTTTTTT
>SJYX01002215.1:0-78266 GCA_006410675.1 Oreotragus oreotragus | reverse complement strand
AAAAAAAAAAAAAAGGTTAACCAGATGATCTTTAAATTCCCTTCCAGTTGGCCCTGAAATCAGTGCAATTCAAAGTCTCAGGTAGTTAACTGATTTATGTGTGGTCCTGAAAAATTAGGAAAAGAAAACACAAACTGACTGACATAGACTAACTTACATATTCGGAAAATAGCTTGAAACACCAAATATCTAGCAATCATGCCAACATAAACAATACACAAGACAGTAATAATAGGGGAAGGCTATTCCCCCAACAAACTGTACTTCAGTTAACTAGTTCCAAAGTCTTACTACAGATGGATAATGTGCACTGCAGTTCCAGGGTAACGTGGCAGAGGGAGGGGTTTGGGTGTGCGTTTTTCCAAATTAGATGTATTCTCCCTTCTAAAGTGAAGGATATGAAGAAATAGGGGAGGGGGGAGTTGAGAGAGAAAAGACAAAGGAATCACACTTAATTTTATTTAAGGAGGGTGTGTGGAGGAAGATGGAGAACAAGCATGCGTAAAGCTCTGATACCAAGAACAAAGAATAAATTAAGCCCACAGTAAAACTTCAAAATTAAACAGGATAGAATCAATTAGGCTTAAACTAGAGAGAAGTAGATAAAGTGGCAGAATCTGCCGAATTTTCTGCAGCGCTTCCCCAATGAATTATTTCCGAGAGAGGGATCCACCCTCCGCAGCCAAGGCAAGTTATTGCATCAGGCGCCGGTGCTGGAGAAACCCCTTCAGTGCTTCCTACTAGGTCATCTACTCTTGGGGTTCTCTTCCGAGCTTCTGGTTCTACCTGACTGGATGTGAGAATACCCTGTCCTCTCTAAATTCTGATGTCCATGCAGTGCCCTAGGAAAAGGAGGCCTGGATTAAACCACCAAGGTCTCCAGCCCATGAAATCTCCCTTCCTTCCGCAAAATCAAATTTCAAAATATTCCATACGAAGGATGGCTGGCTTCACTGAGTAACTCAGGAACATTTACAGCTTCCCACGTTTACGATCTGAAAGCTCACTCGTTTCAAGTAGTCTTTTCGGGACCCAGAAAATGACAGGAGCGAAGGATGATGAACTCACAATATTACAAGAGAGAGAGAAAGTTCAAAACCTCCCCTTATCCAGGTTTCAACTATTTTACTTTTTCACCGGACCATTCGTCTCACTAAGCACCGAATGAAGATGTCAAAGAAGAAACACTATTTAAAGCATCTTGAAGATTAAAAAAAAAAGGAGTCAGGCGGTAAGAAGAGAGAACCCGCAGCTTCTTCGGCTCGTAACTGACCAGGGAGGAATTAGGAATCTCGCCACCCAGGAAGCACAAAGAACATAGCAGGGATAGGAAATCTAAAACTGCGGTTACTGAGCTACAACAGGGTGGAGAAGCTAAGGGTTACAGATCCCAGCGTCATCGGAGAGGGAAGCGGCAAGGCGGTAACAAGGACTGGGAAAGGAGAACAGATCGCGAGAGAAGGGACGCAGGATGTCGAGGGATCCGCCGGAGTCACCCAAGGAGAGGGGAGGAGAGGGGGCCACGAGAGGGAAGGTGGCCGGCGCACGCGGGGACTTGAGTCCAAAGTGAAAGAGGCGAGGAAGATGCCTGGAAACCAAGGGCTTTCAGAGAATGAAAGAGACGGGTAATCGATGAGGTGGACCGGTGCCCGGGAAAAGGAGAGAGAGAAGATGAGAAGGAGGGGACCAGGAGGGAGGAGAGCCGGGGCTGAGTGCAAAGCGCAGAATGCCGGTACCTGCTGGCGCACGGCTAGTCTGAGAGGTGCCAGCACCTCCTCAGCCCCGGCGCCGTCCATGCTGCTCCGGGAGGCGGCGGCGGGGAACCAGGTCGGGGCGCGGGCGGGCTTGCTGATGGGCCGGCAGGGCAGGAGCGGAGGCCGGGCCGGGAGACCGGCTGGCAGCGACTGCAGCAGAGCGGCGCGGGCAGCTCTAAGCAGCGCCGGACGCGGAGAGGGCATGAGCCGGCGGCGCTGGGAGGTCGGGAGCGGGCGGCGGCGGAAGCGGCGCGCGCGGCCGGGCCGGGAGCATGATGAAATCGCCGCGTAAACGCCGCGGCGCGCGCAGCCGCACACTCCCCACCCCGCGACGCGGCGCCGGGTCGCCACCGGCCGATTCGACACAAAACCCCGGAAGGACCCGGAATCACTCAGAGCCCCGAAAGGGCTTGAGCCGCCTTGGGCGCACAAGAGGGCTGTGGGGTCCCAGGCAGACCCCCGGCGAACAGATTTGCACAGTGCGTTAGTGGACATTTAAGGACTCAGCCCTGTCCGAGACACGCGGACTGAAACTCACGAGGACCTTCAGAGCACAGGCTTGTACAGGGACACTGACGCTCTGGCCGACCCGCGGGAGTACACACTTCTGTTTCTGTTCTTTCGCCCCCTGGTTCTTACAGGGTCATGTCCGACTCTGCGACCCCATGGACTGGGGCCCGCCAGGCTCCTCTGCCCATGGGATTGTTCAGGCAAGAATACTTGCGTGGGTTGCCATTTCCCCCTCCAGGAGATCTTCCCCANGGGTCATGTCCGACTCTGCGACCCCATGGACTGGGGCCCGCCAGGCTCCTCTGCCCATGGGATTGTTCAGGCAAGAATACTTGCGTGGGTTGCCATTTCCCCCTCCAGGAGATCTTCCCCCTCCAGGAGATCTTCCCCGCCCAGGCATGGAACCCGAGTCTCCTGCATTGGCAGGCGGATTCTCTACCACTGAGCTACCTGGGTAGACGTCAAAACAGACAGAGACTTAGTGTTGCCCAAGCTCAGATGATCCTCAGATAAGGAAACAAATCCAGAGAAGTGAATGATCTGTTCATCTTCACCCATCCATGCCCTTCCCAGTGTCAAAACAAAAGCTGAAGAAAGGGAGAATGATGGACTTATTTGGAGAAAATCAGTGCTGACCATCCTTTGCTGGGCGAACAAGATTTGAATCAGCAAAGATGAGGAAAGGCAAGAGGCAAAGACATGAGAAAGGCTGGAAAGCGATACTGTGCCAGGGAGTGGAGAGGAGCATCCCAGTGCCCCGGCTTCCCTCTGCTTGGCCCTGCCTTAGCTGACCTGACTCATGGTTAGGCCCCAGATGATGGACCCTCTGGAAGTGGCTTCTTCTCTCCCTCCCGCCGCAAGGGCAGGTTGGCTGAAAAAGCTGGATTCTGTTTCTGCAGAGAGAATAGAAAAATAAGGAATGTGTTAATTTTAGAAATAGCATTACACACACCCACTAGAATGCCTAAAATGGAAATGACGGAAAATGCTAGGAGGTGCTCAGGTACACTCCCACACAGCTGAGGGGAATGTGGATTGGTACAGACTTTGGAGGACGGTTTTGACAGTATCTCCTGAAACCAACGGTACACACCTTAGTCCAAAGTGGAGGAGGTGAGGAAGAAGCCTGGAAATCAAGTCTTCCAGGGAATGAAAGGGGTCATGGGCAAAGAGGACTCGCGCCCAGGAGTGTACAAGAGTACACAGGCTCAATAGACTGAAGCCACCTTTCCCAGAACTGTGAGAACCTCATAGTACTTCTCCTCTTTCAGTTTGTGGTTCTAGAGAAGTACACACAACTTAGCATAAGCAGAGCAGGTACAGAATGTTAAATAATTTGTATTCTTAAAACTTTTATTTCAAGATTTAATTTTGGGGGATAGAATATATACTTTTAAGTATAATTAATTTACAATGTTGTGTTAGTTTCAGGTGTATAGCAAAGTGATTCAGTTATACATTCATACATATTTTTTTTCTTAGATTCTTTTCTATTACTGGTTATTACAAGATACTGAGTATAGTTCCCTGGGCTATACAGTAGGTCTTTGTAGTATGACTGTTTTATACACAGAGAATATATTTAAGTTTATTAAGGTGACATGAAACTTAAATATTAGGCACCTGCTAGATAAGACTTCATTTAGTACAAGCTTTGATATTTATTAATTATAATTTTATTTGGCTTTATTTTTAATAGGTAATTTTATGTTTTTAATTGAAGTATAGTTGATAATACAATACTGTATAAGTTTCAGGTGTACAAGATAGTGATTCACAATTTTTAAGGGAGTGAGAGAGGGTGAGCTGGTTGGATGGCATCATTGCCTCAATGGATGTGAGTGTGAGCAAACTCCAGGAAATAGTGAAAGACAGGGAAGCCTGGCATGCTGCAGTCCATGGAGTTGCAAAGAGTCGGACACAACCGAGCAACTGAACAACAGAGACAGCACTCCACGTACAGCTTATTATAAAATATTGGTCATGTTCTCTGTGTTGTACAACATATCCTTGTAGCTTATTTTATACGTAATAGTTCATACTCCTAGTCCCTTGCCCTTATATTGCCTCTTTATCCTTCTCTCTCCCTACAGGTGACCACTAGTTTGTATTTTATTTGTTGTTGTTCCTTCACTAAGTCTTGTCCAATTCGTTGTGGCTTCCCTATCCTTCACTATCTCCCAGACTTGGTTCAAATTCATGTTCACTGAGTTGGTGATGCTATCTAACCATCTCATCCTCTGCCGCCCCCTTCTCCTTTTGCCTTCAATCTTTCCCAACATCAAGGTCTTTGCCAATGGGTCAACTTTTTGCATCAGGTGGGCAAAGTATTGGAGCTTCAGCTTTCGCCCATCAGTCCTTGCAATGAACATTCAGTGTCAATTTCCTTTAGGATTGACTGGTTTGATCTCCTTGCAACCCAAGGAACTCTCAAGAGTCCTCCAGCACTACAATTCAAAAGCATCAATTCTTTGGCACTCAGCTTTCTTTATGGTCCAACTCTCACATCCATACATGAGCCTGTTTCTTTTTTGTTATAGTCACTAGTTTGTTTTATTTTTTAGATACCACATGTAAGTGGTATCATACAGTATTTCTCTTTGACTTATTTCACTTAGCATAATATCCTCCAAGTCCATCCATGTTGCTGCAAATGCAAAGTTTCATTCCTTGTTATGGCTGAGTAGTATTCCAATGTACCACATCTTCTTTTTATCCATTCATCTATTGATGGACACTTGGGTTGCTTCAGTATTTTGGCAATTGTAGATAATGCTTCAGTGAACATTGGGGTGCAGGTATTTCTTTCAAGTTTGTCTTTTTGGTTTTTCTTCAAGTATATATGCAGGAGTGGAATGATATTGTAGTTCTAGTCTTAGTTTTTTGAGAAAACTCCATACTGTTTTTTCACAGTGGCTGCATCAATTGACATTCCTACCAACAATGTATGAGGGTTCTGTTTTCTTCACATCCTAGCCAACATTTGTTATTTGTATTCTTTTTGATGATAGCCGTTTTGATAGGTCTGAGGTGATATCTCACTGATAGGTTTTGATTTGCATTTCTCTGATGATTAGCAGTGTTCAGCATTTTTTCATGTGCCTGCTGACCATCTGCATTTCCTCTTTGAAAAAATTTCTGTTCAGTTATTCTGCCCATTTTTTAATCAGTTGTTTTTTTTGATGTTGACTTGTAGGAGTTGTTTATATATTTTGTACATGCACCCTTTGTCAGTCATATCATCTGCAAATATTTTCTCCCATTCAGTAAGTTGCCTTTTTTTGGTCAGTGGTTTCATTTGTTATGCAAAAGCTTTTACGTTTACTTATGTCCCATTTGTTTATTTTTGCTTTTATTAGGAAACAGATCCAAAAACAAAAAAAATTGCTATGAATTGTGTCAGAGCGTTATGCCTGTATTTTCCTCAAGTTTTGTGGTTTCTAGTCTTACATTTAGGTCTTCAAAACATTTTAATTTAAGTTTGTATAGAGTGTGGGAGAATGTTCTAATTTCATTCTTTTATTAATACATGTAGCTTTCCCAAAACCACTTTTCCCAAAACCACTTACTGAAGAGATTGTCTTTTCCCTGTTGTATATGCTTGCTTCCGTTGTCATGGATTCATTGACGACAGCACGTGAGTTTATATCTGTGCTCTCTATTCTGTTGCATTGAGCTGTCTGTTTTTGTGGTAGTACCATGCTGTTTTAATTAGCTTTATAGTCTAGTCTAGAATAAGGGAGGGTGATTCCTCCAGCTCTGTTCATTTCTCTCAAAATCATTTTGGTTATTTGGGGTCTTTTGTGTTTCCATATAAATTGTAGAATTATTTGTATTTTTAAATTTTTTATTTCAAATTTTGATATTTATTAAGCATAGTTTTTGGCTTTATTTTAATAGGTAATTTTGAATTCATCTTAAAATTTTTAAATATGAAAAGCAATTAAAATTTTAGATATACTCTTATTTAGATTTTTATTAAACCATGTTTAAACTCTCTACACTTTGGATACAATTATACAGTTTTTTAAATTCTTTCGATCAATAATGTTGCATCCATGTTCATGTGAGGATAGTCTTACCACTGTTCTCCAAATCTGTCCTTTCCTCCCTCCAGTTCATCCTCCCTAGTTCTGCCTCAGTGATTATTTCTAAAAGGCAAAGCTGTGCTTCGTACACCTCTGCTCAGGTTACTTCAATGGGTCCCCAAGGACCTTAGCAGAATTTCCCAAGTGGTTTCCCTTAGGCATCTTAACCACTGGACCACCAGAAAAGTCTCCTCTCCAGCTTTTTGATGACTAGTACCAATGGCCAATGAAGAGATGAGTCCTACTACCATAAGCCAAGTAAGTGAGCCACCTACAAAGCAAGCCCTCCGGCCCCACTCCAGCCTTCAGCTAACTGCAGCCCCAACCAGTCTTGACTCCAACCTAATGGAAGACCCTAATCCAGAACCACTCAGCTAAATAGCTCTCAAATTTCTCACCTACAGAAACTGTGAGGTAATAAATGTTGTTTTTTAAGGTGAGAGATTTTAGGGTCATTTGTTATACAAAAACAGGTAACTAATACAGCGTTCTTCCCGGAATCGACCATAAATCTGTTGTCCTGAGAAGTGAGTGGCCACTCTGTTGACTCTTAAAGGACCTTTGTGAAGCTTTGACAGAGCGTCACAGCAGTGACTGTAGTGTCCTCCCTGAATCTCCTTACTATAGAAGAGCCAGGCACTTATCCAATAGTCCTTCAGTAAACATTTAACCCCTGAGAAGCAGAGGACCCCAAGGCTTGATTGTTATGGGTCTTCTGCACGTAGGTGCCAGCAGCAATAGTGGGAACTAAAGCAGGGAGGTGCCCTGAAAAAGATTCCCAATGTAGGAGGAGTGAACACAGGCAATGATCCAGCTGGGCTGGCTTCCTTAGTTCTGTCTCACTGGCTCTTTTCTGGCTCCCGTGTGCATGTGTGTGTGCTAAGTCTCTTCAATTGTGTCCGACTCTTTGTGACCCCACGGACTGTAGCCCACCAGGCTCCTCTGTCCATGGGATTCTCCAGGCAAGAATACTGGAGTGGATCGGGTTGCCTTACCCTCTTCCAGAGGATCATCTCGACCCAGGGATCAAACCCACATCTCCTGCATCTCTTATATTGCAGGCGAATTCTTTACCGCTAGCACCACCTGGGAAGCCCTTTCTGGCTTCTGAGTCATTAAAGTTCTGTCTCAACCTCCAGCCTGCCCACGCAGAGATTTGTTTCAGCCTCTGTCCTCCAAAAACTAGGAGGCAAGGTCCAGAGTGATAATATCTTTGGCTGCTTCAGAGTCATGTATCACCAGAATAATTTCTGTTTTGAGTTTACTGGTGTGGAAGCATCAGGAGGAAAGGGAACTGCTGCCCTTTCCTTCCCTCCTTGAGTCCTTGGCATAGTTAGGGGAAAATTTTATCTTCCAACACAGTTAACATCGGGATGATGGGGGAAGATGCCTACCCAGGGGCTTGGAACATGAGGAGCAGAACTGGCTAGAGCGGCAGAATTTTCTCTGAGACAGGGAACCGAGGTCTGTGAGTCTCAAGAAATGGAGACCAGCAACTGCTCCCAAACACCATCCTGGTCACAGTGCCAGGATCTTGGTGAGACATGCTTATGCAGCACCCCTAGGGAGGCTGGATGCAAGCCCTGGGACTCCTAGTCTTTGAAACGATTCCTGTGTTCCAGCTTGGCACACAAGTGACCAAGCTACTGGCCTTCATGGGACTTGTGAAGACTTGCCCGAGAAGGAGGAGTTAAATGTTTCCCAAATGTCACAGCAGAAAGAGGTCACCTCCCACCCCCAAATCTTGCATTCTGCTTAAAAGCTCTGGCACCTGTCACATAGTCAGCCAGTGACATTTACAAAGTGCCTACTAGGTGCCAGACGGTGTTCCTAGACACTGGATGGACAGCAATGAACAGACAGACGTCCTGTTTACAAGGAGCTTATGTTCTTTGGGACTAGACTGGCAAGATAAAAATGAGCTGACTAGTAAATAGTTTCAGACAGTGATAAAGACTAAAAATAATAAAGTGGAGAAGTTATATGAAATATGACTTGGGGTAAGGGTGGTGTTTAGATAGGTGGTTGGGCCTCTCTGAGGAGGTGACATTTGAAGGATATAATGATGACAAGGAATTAGCCATGAGAAGACCTGGGGTAATAGCATGTGCAAAGGCCCTGAGGTAGGAACCTACTTGGCCTGTGTAAAGAACAGTAAGAAAACCCATGTATCTGGAATGTGAGTGAAGAGAGAAGTAAGAAATAATATCAGAGAGGTAAACAGAGACCAGATCATGTAGATCTTGTTGGCCATGTAAAAACAAATCATTTATTTTCAGTGCAATGGGAAGTCACTGAAACATTTGAATCAGAGGAGTCAATGGTTCAATGTGTCTTTTACTATGTCTGGCTGTGTGTGGAGATTGAGCTAGAATGAAACAAGAGTGGAGGTGGAGAGACCAGTTAGAGGTAGTTACCTGTAGTTGCCTGTTCAATTGCCTGGATCAGAATAGAAGTAGTGGTGATACTGAAAGAGGATGGGGCTTTTCAAGTTTCTATTGGAGTATAATTGATTTACAGTGTTGTGTTAGTTTCAGGTGTACAGCAAAATGGATCAGTTATTCCCTGGTGGCTCAGAGGTTAAAGCGTCTGCCTCCAATGTGGGAGACCTGGGTTTGATCCCTGGGTCGGGAAGTTCCCCTGGAGAAGGAAATGGCAACCCACTCCAGTATTCTTGCCTGGAGAATCCCATGGATGGAGGAGCCTGGTGGGCTACAGTCCACGGGGTCGCAAAGAGTTGGACACGACTGAGTGACTTTACTTACTTACTTACTTATATAAACCTAAATCCTCTCTTTTTTAGAGAAAAGGGGGTTGGAGTTAGGAAATATTCTAAAGGCAGAGCAAATCAGACATGCTATAGAGAGTTGTGTTGGAGGACAAAGGAGAATCAGGAAAAGCAAATATTAAAAATGGACTTGTAAGCCAATGGGTATATTTTCTGGTGTGGGGAAAAAAAAAAAAAAATGGGAGAGGTGCAGGGTTCCTGCATCAGAGGACAGGGATCCAAAACAGAGGCCATAGATTAGGCCTAAGGAGTAAGGGACTCCCCTTGTGTTGGTTTTTCTGTGAAGGAGTAGGTAAAGTCATTTGTTGAATGTGAAGAGGAGGGTTGCAGGGCTGTAACGAGGAGGGTGGAGAAGGTTTGTAAAAGCCCTTGTGAAGAAAAGTAGAGTAACCCTGTTGGGGTGGGCAGGGGCTTGTCCAGTGGCTCCGCGGTAAAGAATCCGCCTGCAATGCAGCCGGCGCAGAAGGCACAGGTTTGATCTCTGGATCAGGAAGCTTTCCTGGAGGAGGGCATAGCACTCCAGTATTCTTGCCTGGGAAATCCCTTGGACAGAGGAGCCTGATGAGCTACAGTCCATGGGGTGGCAAAGAGTCAGACTTAACTAGAGCGACTTAGCACGCAAGCACACACCACCCCACGCTAAAATATGTTGAAATCCTAACCCCTGATACCTCTATATGAAATCTGCAGGTTCTGAGATTACCCAGAGCGTCTTCTGTTCAGACAAGTCTTGTCTGTCTTCACCACTTGGGTTAAATGACTCCAAAGAGAGTAGTCCCCCGTGCTAGACTGAGTCCTCCAGGATGCAGACGTCAAGACAGGATGAAGCGCACGAGGATTTTATTGGGGGGAGCACCTATGTGAAAGGCAAGAGGGAGGAAGCGAGGGAAGCCGGGAGAACCACCAGAACAGGGAAGTCTGACCCCACGGGGAGGAGAGAGGGAGAGACAGGCGAGTGAAGCATCCTAGCCTGCCCTGTAGTCTAAGGAAGGTTCAGCAAAGCCCCTGGGAGTTCAGGAACAAAGTTGATAGTAGAGGAGTCCCCTGTCCTCAAAGGAGCCAGCTGCCTTAGTGCGTCAGCCGCGCTCAGTCAGTGGCAGGGAGCAGCCTGTAGGGGGCGAGCTTTGGCACAGACTCAAGGATCTCAAAGAGCAGCAGCTGTGGTAGGAAGCCTGCCTGGTGTGTTCTTGTATCGCCACGCCTCCCATCAGATCACCATCTAATCCCGGTCTGGACTGGTTGTTTGGTTTTTGGTTTTTGGTTTTTTTCCTTGTCCTTTCTAGGTCCTTTGAGTTCTAGCTAATCGAACATGACTAAAATTTGTTGTACATCACTTCCCAGCCTATGTACCATCCTCTATGCCTTTCCCTTTGCTGCTGGTTGGGTCTCAATGTCCGTGTGTTAAGGATGGCAGAGGCTGGTGCCTTTGCGACTATGGGGAACAGAGCCCCTCGCTGACTCCTTTCTGATAAGCTCTATGGTCTGCTGACACCAGCAAAAAGTGAGTGTCCATTGCATTTGAGCTATGATACGTTCTGGTATTTGCCAGAGGAGTAGACTTGGGCAAACTCCAGGAGACGGTGAGGGACAGGGAGGCCTGGCAAGCCGCAGTCCATGGGGTCAGAAAGAGTCGGACATGACCTGGCGACTGGACAGCAAACTTGCTCTGCCGTCCTACCACTGGGTCACAAGTGGGAAAGACGGTCAGGCTATCTGGGACACAGGAGGAGAGGGAGGATAAGAAGAGCATGTGATTTACAAAAGTTCTGTCTGCCCATGGCTTCTTAGGAGTGTGGAGTTAGAGTACACACAGGCTGGTGGGGAATCATCCCAAGTGAGTGGACTGACTGGCGGTCCTGGCTGTCTTCCCTGGGTCAGGGTCTGTCTGGCTTTCTGATGCCTCTACTTCTTTACCTTCTCCTTCTCTGGCCATTTGTTGTCCAAGCTCAGCCGTGTGCAGACTTCCCAGAAGCCCCACCCTGGCTTTCTTCCAGCTCACAGCCCCAGGATCCTAAGAGATGCTTCCCAGACCTTAGTTTAGGAGTAAGGCAGCGCACGTCTGGTCTCTGTGGGACCTGAGACAAGGCCTTTCCCCTCTCTGGCCTCAGTCTCCCCACTGAATAATGGGGAAACTGGCCCTGCTAACCTCTAGCCCCTGACTGTTTTTACTAAGGGTTTATGAACCTGCAACTTAGGGAAACACATGCTGAGAAATGGAAGGAGAGCAGACTTCCCTCTGTCCAGCAGAGGGGAGCATCTCCCCACAAACCAACAGCTCCACAGAGCTGTGACAGGCGTGTGGAGGCCGGGCCGTCGGGGGTGTTCGTGCAGGAAGCAGCCTCTGAGCAGGTTTCTGAGCACCAGGGACCCTGCCTCCAGAGCGTGACCATAGGGAAGGCCTCAAGCCCCTTCTCAGCTCTTCCCTAAGGCAATCTGACCCTCCATACCTGTCCTGTAGAGCTGGTCAGTCAGTACGTATCAGTGGAACTCTGGCTTTGCCAGTTAGGTGGAGAGGAGGAAGCTTATGCAAGCTGGGAAGACAGGACAGCAAAACCAGACAGATAAGCTCAAGGCTCACCCAAGCTAGCTGTAGCCCTAGGCCGACACGGCTCCAGCTGGACGGGACCTCAGACTCCCAGTTATGGTTTGAATTGTGTCTCTCAAAAAAGGTAAGGTCACCTTTCACTGTGACCTCATCTGGAAATAGGGTCAGGGAAGATATAACTAAGTTATTAATATAACTTGTAAATTGAGTTTGCCCTGGTGTATGGCGGCCCTTAATCCAATGTGACTGGTGTCCTTGTAAGTAGAGGGTAATACCGGGGAAACGTGGCCGCAGGAGACAGAGGCAGAGATCAGAGTTGTGCTGCCAAAAGCCGAGGAGCACCTGAGGCTGCTAGAAGCTGGAAGGATCCTTTCTCAGAAGCTTCAGAGGGAGCACAACCCTGCCGGTATTTTGATCTTGGACTTCCAACCTCCAGAACTGTGAGATGATGAACTTCTGTGAAGCCACCTAGTTTGGGGTACTTTATTATGACAGTCCCAGCAAGCTAATACCTCCGGCAGCCCCCTGCCCCCACCTCCCTGGGCAGAAGCGCTGCGTCCACCCAGTCGCACCTCCGCAGCAGACTTTGTTCTGTATGCGTAGTGCTTGTTGTTGCTGCCATTGGTTTTAACTTTGATTTTGGGTGCCATTGGCTGGACCGCTCCTACACGTGACTCACCTGGCACCTGTGGGCATTTGAGCTGTGGTCCCTGTTCCACACATCCCTGGTGCCCAGGAGGAGGAACCCCTTAGGTGCCCCCCAAACTCCTCTCAGCAGGGGCTGTTCTTTCCCTCCTCAGGCTTCCAGTCCACATGGGGCAACTCTGACCCAGATAATGCTTTTATGTTGCAAAAGTCTGCCTACCTACAGCTTCTGCCCACCTGTCCTTGCTCTGTATTAGGGCCACCAAGAACCCTCTGCTCTTAGACATTTATGCACAGGACCTTATCCCCTGAAGAGCTATCTGGTCCCAAGTCCCTCAGGACATCCTCATTGCTGTGTTTTCCTGACGGTCACCTTACCTGAACTAGCTCCAGTTCTCTTTGTGGTTAGGGGCCAAGACTAGACACGATATACCTGGAGTATGTTCTAACAGAGTCAAGAGGGCAGGAGCATCACCTCCCTTGTTCTGAACTCAGCATCTTTGATGATGCAGCCTGAGACCACCTGAATGGCTGTGACCATGGCAACTCCAGGGGAGAGGTGAGAGATGGTGAGTTCTGTGGTCACTGAGAACACTTCCACAGGTACCAGGGTTTGGTATGAGGATGATAAACTGCCTGCTGGAGGAAAAAACATGGTATCCATCTGGGTGCTCAAGACAGATTTCTTTTTTTAATTGAAGTATAGTTGATTTACAATACTATTAATATGTTAGTTTCGGGTATACAGCAAAGTGATTCAGTTATATTCTTTTTTCAGGTTCTTCCATCTCCCCCATCATGCCCCTCATCTCCTTAGTCCTTCCCACCTGGCTTATGCTTTATACCAGGAGGGTTCTTGGATATAGGCAAGATCCCATTCAGGCTAACCCAAATGACTGGGCATCTACTTGAGGTACAACAGGGAGTCAGTGGGAGCCTGAGAACCAGGTTCAAGAATGTACAGACTTGAGAGAGGTGTCTGAATGGCCAAGAAGCAGAGAATATTAGCTAGAAATTGCTTCTGGCTGCAAGTAACAGAGACATGAAAAACAGGTATAACAACACAGTGCTCTGTTTTCCTCTCATCTGAAAAAAGCCCAAAGGTAAGAAGTCCAGGGCGGGTGCGAGGCTTAAGGATGTTGCAGCTAGATATCTGGGCAAACACAAGTGTTCCTGGAAGGAATTTTTAGATGAGATTAACATTTAAATCAGTAGACTTTGAATAGAGTAAATCTCCATCATGTGGGTGGGCCTCATCCAAACAGAAGAAGGCCCTTAGGAAAAGACTGAGGTTCTCCAAGGATCCAGCCCACAGGCTAGAGTCTGGAACCCCTGTCTTAGGGTAGCAGCAGGCAAGGAGGTAGAAACTACATTGAAGGGGGAGAGAAAAAACTGGCATGAGAACTATGGGAACACTGGCAAGAGGTGAGCCCTTTAAAGCTGCCAAGGACAGAAAGAAGGCAACTCTACAATGTTCCTCAACAGTTTGCCTGCCTGGGAGAAAAGGGCAGAAAGGTTTCTGCATAGCTGGAAGTGTGTCTCAGCCATCCCAGGATTAGCACAACATCCACGCTCCTAGAGTCTGCAGACCCTGCTGGCCAGATGCCCGAATGTAGTCAACTCACTGTGGTTTGTTCCCTTTGCAAACAGCAGGTGGACAAGTGGCTCTCTCAGCTCCAAGGCAAGCAGATCACACTCTCCTCTCACAAGGGGATCACGAGCACACCCCTGCAGTCACGGATCCATTGGTGTGCCCTGAGCTCCTTTCAAGGCCAGACCCTGGGCTTGGAACACAAAAATGGATAAACCCAAGTCCCTGTTTCCAAGGAGTCCACAGGCTGGAGAAGGAGACAAACCCAAGGGGTCAACAGAGTGACAGTAAGTGGTTGACCAAGGAAAGAACACACCAAGTGCCTCCTCTTTGGGATCAAGAAGCTGACCTGTTGGGCTTCTCTGAAGAGCCTTGCTTGGGCTGAAATGGAGAGAGTCAGTCAGACTTGGTCAAAAGGATGAGCTGGTGAAGCCTGAGAGCCATAGCACCTTTGAGGAACAGCAAGCATGGCCTGCAGACTTCGCTGGTAGCTCCGTCAATAAAGAGTCCACCTGCAAGGCGGGAGACTTGGGTTTGATCCCTGGCTTGGGAAGATCCCCTGAAGGAGGGCATGGCAACCCACTCCAGTATTCCTGCCTGGAGAATCCCTATGGACAGAGGAGCCTGGCAGGCTACAGTCTATGGAGTTGCAAAGAGTTGGACATGACTGAGCAACTAAGCACACAAGCGTGGCCTGAGCCCAGGGCCCTTGAGGGTCTTGGAGATGGACAGGGAGAGACCCACGGTATTAGTCCAGAGCTCCGTACCCACCCTGCTCTCACCGGGGTCCACCACCAACCAGTGCTCCATCCAGGGGCCTTTTTCCAGCCCATTTTTGAGCTCTTCCCTTCTCTCTCTTTTTAAAAATGTATTTAATTATTCTTTGGCCATGCCGCTTGGCTTGCAATATCTTAGTTCCCCAACCAAGGACTGAACCTGGGCCCACGGCAGTGAAAGCCCTGAGTCCTAACCACTGGACTGCCAAGGAAGTCCCACCCTGCCCCCCACACCAAAAGACCCTGTCTTGATATCATGATGATCACAACAGCAGGATGCCACCAGCTCCTGAGATTTCCTCCTCTGTCTGGCTGCCATAACTCACTGTTCTTATTGACTTCCTCATTTCCTTAAATTCTAACTTCTTTTTCCAGCTGTCCCACCTCTAAGTGAATCAGAAACCTCCTCCTTTCTCATTTCCATCTCTAGTTCTCTTTGCGTAGTGGTCTCAGTTCCTCCTACCACAAGATAAGCCCCCTGTAGTGTCTGGAAATGTGGCTGCAGANTGCCTGTATTTTCCTCAAGTTTTGTGGTTTCTAGTCTTACATTTAGGTCTTCAAAACATTTTAATTTAAGTTTGTATAGAGTGTGGGAGAATGTTCTAATTTCATTCTTTTATTAATACATGTAGCTTTCCCAAAACCACTTTTCCCAAAACCACTTACTGAAGAGATTGTCTTTTCCCTGTTGTATATGCTTGCTTCCGTTGTCATGGATTCATTGACGACAGCACGTGAGTTTATATCTGTGCTCTCTATTCTGTTGCATTGAGCTGTCTGTTTTTGTGGTAGTACCATGCTGTTTTAATTAGCTTTATAGTCTAGTCTAGAATAAGGGAGGGTGATTCCTCCAGCTCTGTTCATTTCTCTCAAAATCATTTTGGTTATTTGGGGTCTTTTGTGTTTCCATATAAATTGTAGAATTATTTGTATTTTTAAATTTTTTATTTCAAATTTTGATATTTATTAAGCATAGTTTTTGGCTTTATTTTAATAGGTAATTTTGAATTCATCTTAAAATTTTTAAATATGAAAAGCAATTAAAATTTTAGATATACTCTTATTTAGATTTTTATTAAACCATGTTTAAACTCTCTACACTTTGGATACAATTATACAGTTTTTTAAATTCTTTCGATCAATAATGTTGCATCCATGTTCATGTGAGGATAGTCTTACCACTGTTCTCCAAATCTGTCCTTTCCTCCCTCCAGTTCATCCTCCCTAGTTCTGCCTCAGTGATTATTTCTAAAAGGCAAAGCTGTGCTTCGTACACCTCTGCTCAGGTTACTTCAATGGGTCCCCAAGGACCTTAGCAGAATTTCCCAAGTGGTTTCCCTTAGGCATCTTAACCACTGGACCACCAGAAAAGTCTCCTCTCCAGCTTTTTGATGACTAGTACCAATGGCCAATGAAGAGATGAGTCCTACTACCATAAGCCAAGTAAGTGAGCCACCTACAAAGCAAGCCCTCCGGCCCCACTCCAGCCTTCAGCTAACTGCAGCCCCAACCAGTCTTGACTCCAACCTAATGGAAGACCCTAATCCAGAACCACTCAGCTAAATAGCTCTCAAATTTCTCACCTACAGAAACTGTGAGGTAATAAATGTTGTTTTTTAAGGTGAGAGATTTTAGGGTCATTTGTTATACAAAAACAGGTAACTAATACAGCGTTCTTCCCGGAATCGACCATAAATCTGTTGTCCTGAGAAGTGAGTGGCCACTCTGTTGACTTTTAAAGGACCTTTGTGAAGCTTTGACAGAGCGTCACAGCAGTGACTGTAGTGTCCTCCCTGAATCTCCTTACTATAGAAGAGCCAGGCACTTATCAAATAGTCCTTCAGTAAACATTTAACCCCTGAGAAGCAGAGGACCCCAAGGCTTGATTGTTATGGGTCTTCTGCACGTAGGTGCCAGCAGCAATAGTGGGAACTAAAGCAGGGAGGTGCCCTGAAAAAGATTCCCAATGTAGGAGGAGTGAACACAGGCAATGATCCAGCTGGGCTGGCTTCCTTAGTTCTGTCTCACTGGCTCTTTTCTGGCTCCCGTGTGCATGTGTGTGTGCTAAGTCTCTTCAATTGTGTCCGACTCTTTGTGACCCCACGGACTGTAGCCCACCAGGCTCCTCTGTCCATGGGATTCTCCAGGCAAGAATACTGGAGTGGATCGGGTTGCCTTACCCTCTTCCAGAGGATCATCTCGACCCAGGGATCAAACCCACATCTCCTGCATCTCTTATATTGCAGGCGAATTCTTTACCGCTAGCACCACCTGGGAAGCCCTTTCTGGCTTCTGAGTCATTAAAGTTCTGTCTCAACCTCCAGCCTGCCCACGCAGAGATTTGTTTCAGCCTCTGTCCTCCAAAAACTAGGAGGCAAGGTCCAGAGTGATAATATCTTTGGCTGCTTCAGAGTCATGTATCACCAGAATAATTTCTGTTTTGAGTTTACTGGTGTGGAAGCATCAGGAGGAAAGGGAACTGCTGCCCTTTCCTTCCCTCCTTGAGTCCTTGGCATAGTTAGGGGAAAATTTTATCTTCCAACACAGTTAACATCGGGATGATGGGGGAAGATGCCTACCCAGGGGCTTGGAACATGAGGAGCAGAACTGGCTAGAGCGGCAGAATTTTCTCTGAGACAGGGAACCGAGGTCTGTGAGTCTCAAGAAATGGAGACCAGCAACTGCTCCCAAACACCATCCTGGTCACAGTGCCAGGATCTTGGTGAGACATGCTTATGCAGCACCCCTAGGGAGGCTGGATGCAAGCCCTGGGACTCCTAGTCTTTGAAACGATTCCTGTGTTCCAGCTTGGCACACAAGTGACCAAGCTACTGGCCTTCATGGGACTTGTGAAGACTTGCCCGAGAAGGAGGAGTTAAATGTTTCCCAAATGTCACAGCAGAAAGAGGTCACCTCCCACCCCCAAATCTTGCATTCTGCTTAAAAGCTCTGGCACCTGTCACATAGTCAGCCAGTGACATTTACAAAGTGCCTACTAGGTGCCAGACGGTGTTCCTAGACACTGGATGGACAGCAATGAACAGACAGACGTCCTGTTTACAAGGAGCTTATGTTCTTTGGGACTAGACTGGCAAGATAAAAATGAGCTGACTAGTAAATAGTTTCAGACAGTGATAAAGACTAAAAATAATAAAGTGGAGAAGTTATATGAAATATGACTTGGGGTAAGGGTGGTGTTTAGATAGGTGGTTGGGCCTCTCTGAGGAGGTGACATTTGAAGGATATAATGATGACAAGGAATTAGCCATGAGAAGACCTGGGGTAATAGCATGTGCAAAGGCCCTGAGGTAGGAACCTACTTGGCCTGTGTAAAGAACAGTAAGAAAACCCATGTATCTGGAATGTGAGTGAAGAGAGAAGTAAGAAATAATATCAGAGAGGTAAACAGAGACCAGATCATGTAGATCTTGTTGGCCATGTAAAAACAAATCATTTATTTTCAGTGCAATGGGAAGTCACTGAAACATTTGAATCAGAGGAGTCAATGGTTCAATGTGTCTTTTACTATGTCTGGCTGTGTGTGGAGATTGAGCTAGAATGAAACAAGAGTGGAGGTGGAGAGACCAGTTAGAGGTAGTTACCTGTAGTTGCCTGTTCAATTGCCTGGATCAGAATAGAAGTAGTGGTGATACTGAAAGAGGATGGGGCTTTTCAAGTTTCTATTGGAGTATAATTGATTTACAGTGTTGTGTTAGTTTCAGGTGTACAGCAAAATGGATCAGTTATTCCCTGGTGGCTCAGAGGTTAAAGCGTCTGCCTCCAATGCGGGAGACCTGGGTTTGATCCCTGGGTCGGGAAGTTCCCCTGGAGAAGGAAATGGCAACCCACTCCAGTATTCTTGCCTGGAGAATCCCATGGATGGAGGAGCCTGGTGGGCTACAGTCCACGGGGTCGCAAAGAGTTGGACACGACTGAGTGACTTTACTTACTTACTTACTTATATAAACCTAAATCCTCTCTTTTTTAGAGAAAAGGGGGTTGGAGTTAGGAAATATTCTAAAGGCAGAGCAAATCAGACATGCTATAGAGAGTTGTGTTGGAGGACAAAGGAGAATCAGGAAAAGCAAATATTAAAAATGGACTTGTAAGCCAATGGGTATATTTTCTGGTGTGGGGAAAAAAAAAAAAAATGGGAGAGGTGCAGGGTTCCTGCATCAGAGGACAGGGATCCAAAACAGAGGCCATAGATTAGGCCTAAGGAGTAAGGGACTCCCCTTGTGTTGGTTTTTCTGTGAAGGAGTAGGTAAAGTCATTTGTTGAATGTGAAGAGGAGGGTTGCAGGGCTGTAACGAGGAGGGTGGAGAAGGTTTGTAAAAGCCCTTGTGAAGAAAAGTAGAGTAACCCTGTTGGGGTGGGCAGGGGCTTGTCCAGTGGCTCCGCGGTAAAGAATCCGCCTGCAATGCAGCCGGCGCAGAAGGCACAGGTTCGATCTCTGGATCAGGAAGCTTTCCTGGAGGAGGGCATAGCACTCCAGTATTCTTGCCTGGGAAATCCCTTGGACAGAGGAGCCTGATGAGCTACAGTCCATGGGGTGGCAAAGAGTCAGACTTAACTAGAGCGACTTAGCACGCAAGCACACACCACCCCACGCTAAAATATGTTGAAATCCTAACCCCTGATACCTCTATATGAAATCTGCAGGTTCTGAGATTACCCAGAGCGTCTTCTGTTCAGACAAGTCTTGTCTGTCTTCACCACTTGGGTTAAATGACTCCAAAGAGAGTAGTCCCCCGTGCTAGACTGAGTCCTCCAGGATGCAGACGTCAAGACAGGATGAAGCGCACGAGGATTTTATTGGGGGGAGCACCTATGTGAAAGGCAAGAGGGAGGAAGCGAGGGAAGCCGGGAGAACCACCAGAACAGGGAAGTCTGACCCCACGGGGAGGAGAGAGGGAGAGACAGGCGAGTGAAGCATCCTAGCCTGCCCTGTAGTCTAAGGAAGGTTCAGCAAAGCCCCTGGGAGTTCAGGAACAAAGTTGATAGTAGAGGAGTCCCCTGTCCTCAAAGGAGCCAGCTGCCTTAGTGCGTCAGCCGCGCTCAGTCAGTGGCAGGGAGCAGCCTGTAGGGGGCGAGCTTTGGCACAGACTCAAGGATTTCAAAGAGCAGCAGCTGTGGTAGGAAGCCTGCCAGGTGTGTTCTTGTATCGCCACGCCTCCCATCAGATCACCATCTAATCCCGGTCTGGACTGGTTGTTTGGTTTTTGGTTTTTGGTTTTTTTCCTTGTCCTTTCTAGGTCCTTTGAGTTCTAGCTAATCGAACATGACTAAAATTTGTTGTACATCACTTCCCAGCCTATGTACCATCCTCTATGCCTTTCCCTTTGCTGCTGGTTGGGTCTCAATGTCCGTGTGTTAAGGATGGCAGAGGCTGGTGCCTTTGCGACTATGGGGAACAGAGCCCCTCGCTGACTCCTTTCTGATAAGCTCTATGGTCTGTTGACACCAGCAAAAAGTGAGTGTCCATTGCATTTGAGCTATGATACGTTCTGGTATTTGCCAGAGGAGTAGACTTGGGCAAACTCCAGGAGACGGTGAGGGACAGGGAGGCCTGGCAAGCCGCAGTCCATGGGGTCAGAAAGAGTCGGACATGACCTGGCGACTGGACAGCAAACTTGCTCTGCCGTCCTACCACTGGGTCACAAGTGGGAAAGACGGTCAGGCTATCTGGGACACAGGAGGAGAGGGAGGATAAGAAGAGCATGTGATTTACAAAAGTTCTGTCTGCCCATGGCTTCTTAGGAGTGTGGAGTTAGAGTACACACAGGCTGGTGGGGAATCATCCCAAGTGAGTGGACTGACTGGCGGTCCTGGCTGTCTTCCCTGGGTCAGGGTCTGTCTGGCTTTCTGATGCCTCTACTTCTTTACCTTCTCCTTCTCTGGCCATTTGTTGTCCAAGCTCAGCCGTGTGCAGACTTCCCAGAAGCCCCACCCTGGCTTTCTTCCAGCTCACAGCCCCAGGATCCTAAGAGATGCTTCCCAGACCTTAGTTTAGGAGTAAGGCAGCGCACGTCTGGTCTCTGTGGGACCTGAGACAAGGCCTTTCCCCTCTCTGGCCTCAGTCTCCCCACTGAATAATGGGGAAACTGGCCCTGCTAACCTCTAGCCCCTGACTGTTTTTACTAAGGGTTTATGAACCTGCAACTTAGGGAAACACATGCTGAGAAATGGAAGGAGAGCAGACTTCCCTCTGTCCAGCAGAGGGGAGCATCTCCCCACAAACCAACAGCTCCACAGAGCTGTGACAGGCGTGTGGAGGCCGGGCCGTCGGGGGTGTTCGTGCAGGAAGCAGCCTCTGAGCAGGTTTCTGAGCACCAGGGACCCTGCCTCCAGAGCGTGACCATAGGGAAGGCCTCAAGCCCCTTCTCAGCTCTTCCCTAAGGCAATCTGACCCTCCATACCTGTCCTGTAGAGCTGGTCAGTCAGTACGTATCAGTGGAACTCTGGCTTTGCCAGTTAGGTGGAGAGGAGGAAGCTTATGCAAGCTGGGAAGACAGGACAGCAAAACCAGACAGATAAGCTCAAGGCTCACCCAAGCTAGCTGTAGCCCTAGGCCGACACGGCTCCAGCTGGACGGGACCTCAGACTCCCAGTTGTGGTTTGAATTGTGTCTCTCAAAAAAGGTAAGGTCACCTTTCACTGTGACCTCATCTGGAAATAGGGTCAGGGAAGATATAACTAAGTTATTAATATAACTTGTAAATTGAGTTTGATGGAGGCCGGGCCGTCGGGGGTGTTCGTGCAGGAAGCAGCCTCTGAGCAGGTTTCTGAGCACCAGGGACCCTGCCTCCAGAGCGTGACCATAGGGAAGGCCTCAAGCCCCTTCTCAGCTCTTCCCTAAGGCAATCTGACCCTCCATACCTGTCCTGTAGAGCTGGTCAGTCAGTACGTATCAGTGGAACTCTGGCTTTGCCAGTTAGGTGGAGAGGAGGAAGCTTATGCAAGCTGGGAAGACAGGACAGCAAAACCAGACAGATAAGCTCAAGGCTCACCCAAGCTAGCTGTAGCCCTAGGCCGACACGGCTCCAGCTGGACGGGACCTCAGACTCCCAGTTGTGGTTTGAATTGTGTCTCTCAAAAAAGGTAAGGTCACCTTTCACTGTGACCTCATCTGGAAATAGGGTCAGGGAAGATATAACTAAGTTATTAATATAACTTGTAAATTGAGTTTGTCCTGGTGTATGGCGGCCCTTAATCCAATGTGACTGGTGTCCTTGTAAGTAGAGGGTAATACTGGGGAAACGTGGCCGCAGGAGACAGAGGCAGAAATCAGAGTTGTGCTGCCAAAAGCCGAGGAGCACCTGAGGCTGCTAGAAGCTGGAAGGATCCTTTCTCAGAAGCTTCAGAGGGAGCACAACCCTGCCGGTATTTTGATCTTGGACTTCCAACCTCCAGAACTGTGAGATGATGAACTTCTGTGAAGCCACCTAGTTTGGGGTACTTTATTATGACAGTCCCAGCAAGCTAATACCTCCGGCAGCCCCCTGCCCCCACCTCCCTGGGCAGAAGCGCTGCGTCCACCCAGTCGCACCTCCGCAGCAGACTTTGTTCTGTATGCGTAGTGCTTGTTGTTGCTGCCATTGGTTTTAACTTTGATTTTGGGTGCCATTGGCTGGACCGCTCCTACACGTGACTCACCTGGCACCTGTGGGCATTTGAGCTGTGGTCCCTGTTCCACACATCCCTGGTGCCCAGGAGGAGGAACCCCTTAGGTGCCCCCCAAACTCCTCTCAGCAGGGGCTGTTCTTTCCCTCCTCAGGCTTCCAGTCCACATGGGGCAACTCTGACCCAGATAATGCTTTTATGTTGCAAAAGTCTGCCTACCTACAGCTTCTGCCCACCTGTCCTTGCTTTGTATTAGGGCCACCAAGAACCCTCTGCTCTTAGACATTTATGCACAGGACCTTATCCCCTGAAGAGCTATCTGGTCCCAAGTCCCTCAGGACATCCTCATTGCTGTGTTTTCCTGACGGTCACCTTACCTGGACTAGCTCCAGTTCTCTTTGTGGTTAGAGGTCAAGACTAGACACGATATACCTGGAGTATGTTCTAACAGAGTCATGAGGGCAGGAGCATCACCTCCCTTGTTCTGAACTCAGCATCTTTGATGATGCAGCCTGAGACCACCTGAATGGCTGTGACCATGGCAACTCCAGGGGAGAGGTGAGAGATGGTGAGTTCTGTGGTCACTGAGAACACTTCCACAGGTACCAGGGTTTGGTATGAGGATGATAAACTGCCTGCTGGAGGAAAAAACATGGTATCCATCTGGGTGCTCAAGACAGATTTCTTTTTTTAATTGAAGTATAGTTGATTTACAATACTATTAATATGTTAGTTTCGGGTATACAGCAAAGTGATTCAGTTATATTCTTTTTTCAGGTTCTTCCATCTCCCCCATCATGCCCCTCATCTCCTTAGTCCTTCCCACCTGGCTTATGCTTTATACCAGGAGGGTTCTTGGATATAGGCAAGATCCCATTCAGGCTAACCCAAATGACTGGGCATCTACTTGAGGTACAACAGGGAGTCAGTGGGAGCCTGAGAACCAGGTTCAAGAATGTACAGACTTGAGAGAGGTGTCTGAATGGCCAAGAAGCAGAGAATATTAGCTAGAAATTGCTTCTGGCTGCAAGTAACAGAGACATGAAAAACAGGTATAACAACACAGTGCTCTGTTTTCCTCTCATCTGAAAAAAGCCCAAAGGTAAGAAGTCCAGGGCGGGTGCGAGGCTTAAGGATGTTGCAGCTAGATATCTGGGCAAACACAAGTGTTCCTGGAAGGAATTTTTAGATGAGATTAACATTTAAATCAGTAGATTTTGAATAGAGTAAATCTCCATCATGTGGGTGGGCCTCATCCAAACAGAAGAAGGCCCTTAGGAAAAGACTGAGGTTCTCCAAGGATCCAGCCCACAGGCTAGAGTCTGGAACCCCTGTCTTAGGGTAGCAGCAGGCAAGGAGGTAGAAACTACATTGAAGGGGGAGAGAAAAAACTGGCATGAGAACTATGGGAACACTGGCAAGAGGTGAGCCCTTTAAAGCTGCCAAGGACAGAAAGAAGGCAACTCTACAATGTTCCTCAACAGTTTGCCTGCCTGGGAGAAAAGGGCAGAAATGTTTCTGCATAGCTGGAAGTGTGTCTCAGCCATCCCAGGATTAGCACAACATCCACGCTCCTAGAATCTGCAGACCCTGCTGGCCAGATGCCCGAATGTAGTCAACTCACTGTGGTTTGTTCCCTTTGCAAACAGCAGGTGGACAAGTGGCTCTCTCAGCTCCAAGGCAAGCAGATCACACTCTCCTCTCACAAGGGGATCACGAGCACACCCCTGCAGTCACGGATCCATTGGTGTGCCCTGAGCTCCTTTCAAGGCCAGACCCTGGGCTTGGAACACAAAAATGGATAAACCCAAGTCCCTGTTTCCAAGGAGTCCACAGGCTGGAGAAGGAGACAAACCCAAGGGGTCAACAGAGTGACAGTAAGTGGTTGACCAAGGAAAGAACACACCAAGTGCCTCCTCTTTGGGATCAAGAAGCTGACCTGTTGGGCTTCTCTGAAGAGCCTTGCTTGGGCTGAATTGGAAAGAGTCAGTCAGACTTGGTCAAAAGGATGAGCTGGTGAAGCCTGAGAGCCATAGCACCTTTGAGGAACAGCAAGCATGGCCTGCAGACTTCGCTGGTAGCTCCGTCAATAAAGAGTCCACCTGCAAGGCGGGAGACTTGGGTTTGATCCCTGGCTTGGGAAGATCCCCTGAAGGAGGGCATGGCAACCCACTCCAGTATTCCTGCCTGGAGAATCCCTATGGACAGAGGAGCCTGGCAGGCTACAGTCTATGGAGTTGCAAAGAGTTGGACATGACTGAGCAACTAAGCACACAAGCGTGGCCTGAGCCCAGGGCCCTTGAGGGTCTTGGAGATGGACAGGGAGAGACCCACGGTATTAGTCCAGAGCTCTGTACCCACCCTGCTCTCACCGGGGTCCACCACCAACCAGTGCTCCATCCAGGGGCCTTTTTCCAGCCCATTTTTGAGTTCTTCCCTTCTCTCTCTTTTTAAAAATGTATTTAATTATTCTTTGGCCATGCCGCTTGGCTTGCAATATCTTAGTTCCCCAACCAAGGACTGAACCTGGGCCCACGGCAGTGAAAGCCCTGAGTCCTAACCACTGGACTGCCAAGGAAGTCCCACCCTGCCCCCCACACCAAAAGACCCTGTCTTGATATCATGATGATCACAACAGCAAGATGCCACCAGCTCCTGAGATTTCCTCCTCTGTCTGGCTGCCATAACTCACTGTTCTTATTGACTTCCTCATTTCCTTAAATTCTAACTTCTTTTTCCAGCTGTCCCACCTCTAAGTGAATCAGAAACCTCCTCCTTTCTCATTTCCATCTCTAGTTCTCTTTGCGTAGTGGTCTCAGTTCCTCCTACCACAAGATAAGCCCCCTGTAGTGTCTGGAAATGTGGCTGCAGGAACTCTACAGAAGCAATCCATGGGGATTCCCACGTTCACCCATCCATCTGCAGAAGGGCTCTGACTGGCAGTGGTTGGGGCATGTTATTGCCCTGGAGCTAATCATGTTACTAGCACAATGAGGTGGAGAAGGAAATGGCAACCCACTCCATTATTCTTGCCTGGAGAATCCCATGGATGGAGGAGCCTGGCAGGAGGTCGTCCATGGGGTCGCAAAGGGTCGGACACGACTGAGCAACTTCACTTTCATTTTTCACTTTCATGCATTGGAGGAGGAAATGGCAACCCGTTCCAGTGTTCTTGCCTGGAGAATCCCAGGGACAGTGGAGCTTGGTGGGCTGCTGTCTATGGGGTCGCACAGAGTCGGACATGACTGATGTGACTTAGCAGCAGTAGCAGCACAATGAGGCTAATATGATTTATGATGGGAGAAATGAAGGGCCATGAGTGACCCCATCAAAGTCATACTGAGAGAAAGGCAGTTCCCAAAGGCAGGTGTGTTGGTCAGGGTCCCAGTCAGGAGACAGGAACTACATAATATGAACAAGGAAAGTTTAATATAATTATTAACTGATAACAGAGAGTTAACCACTAAAGGGTAAGGAATTCTAAAGAATATAGAAGGAGATAAATGGATAAACACAATGTGATATATACATACAATGGAGTATGATTCTGCCAAAGAAAGGGAGGAAATTCTAATACATGCTGGATGACTAAAACTGCAAACATTTACTTTCTCACAGTTCTGCAGGCAGGAGATTCATGATCAGGGTAACACAGATTTGGTCTCATGTGAGAGTCCTCTTCCTGGCTTGTAGCCAGCTTCCTCCTCACTGCATCCTCACCTGGCATCCTCTGTGTACTCACCCCTGCATCTCCCTCTTCTTATAAAGTCACCAATCCTGTTGGATCAGGGGCCCACCCTTATGACTTTATTTAACTTTAATTCCCTTCCTAAGAGCCATATTTCCAGAGACAGTCCCATTGGGGAGGTTACGGTTAGGTCAGTCCAACAGTGACCAAGGGATGGAGAAGACAGGGGTAAAGTTAGAAATTTGGGGAAAACGCATTCTGAGGAGGCTTTGCTGGGCACTACCAGATGCCTGCCAATGGGGGGGAGCAGTAGTCCATGGAACACCCTGACTCTGCGCCTTCGCTGGGTGATTGTATGGCTGTTAGCATATCAGACCCCATCCTGGGACCTTACCATTTCTCCTGTCCTTCTGCTGACCCTACCTGGAGCTTTGCTGTGCAGTAAATCACTTCTCTGTCATCAAGGGCTTTGTCGTTCATAGATATTATTTAATAATCATTGGGATCAGGTGGCCTCTAAACTGTTAGCCCCAAACAATGATGAATACTTCACTGACGTATTACCAGCACCCACAAGCCCAGTTAGCATTCAGAAATCTTGACTTAGGAATGCATATCCTGTTTCCAGGCACATACTTCTAGATCTTAGGCTAGCTATAAAATTGTCCCTGTGGCCCCTCAGTGGTGTGGAATGCAGCTGCAAATGCTTCTGGATTGCTGACCACCTGATCTGGATCCCACCCTGTGACTAAGTGACCCTGTAATAAACTGATCCATTGACCATATAGAGCTGCCTGTCTCATTGTTTTGTCTCAAGATGCTTCTCAGTTCAATGGGCACTTTTCATTCCCTTGGTCCTTCGACAGTGGTCTTTGCATTTTCAACTTTAGATGGTCTGGAAAGCTGAATATGAGACACGACTTTGTTTGGGGGCCCGTAAGGGCCCAACCAGTGTCAGCTTTGCAGCTGCTGTATTTCTAGAGTTGAGGAGGAAAAAATGGTCTTCTGCCATCCTAGGTTCTTCTGGCTGGTGTAGGAGTTAAATTGACATGAGACTGATCATCAGGAGAAAATCAAACAATTTTAATAACATTTATACATGAGAGAGGCCTTCCCAGGTGGTGCTAGTGGTAAAGAACCCACCTGCCAATGCAGGAGACATAAGAGATGAGGGCTCAATCCCTGGGGTGGGAAGATTCCCTGAAGGAGGCTATGGGAACCCACTCCAGTATTCTTGCCTGGAGAATCCCCACGGACAGAGGAGTCTGGCGGGCTACAGTTCATAGGGCTGCAAAGAATCGAACACAACTGAAGCAACTAAGCATGTATGCACTCATACATGGGAGAGGCCCAGGAAAACTGTGCAAAGTGAATAAATACTATTTTTAGCTGAAGACAAAAGATGATGTTGGGGGTATTGGTTTGGGGCCTCAAAGGGGAGGAAGGCAGTTCACATGGAGATGAAAAAGCAACTGGTAAAGGAGTGTTTGCTGGGCTGACAGCGAGACAATTGGCCGCGGAGTGGACTCTGCTCTCTGCTGAGTTCCCCCAGCACACCTGGCTCACATTCTTTGCAGGAGTCACTGGTGAAGGCCCTATTCCAGGAACAGAGCCTCTATCTAAATTCTTTCAGGCAGTTAAGCAGAAGATCAAAGTCTCTTCCGGAGTCTTTTGGGCCTTGATTGTTTTCAGCTCAAAATAATCCGTGTGCCCAAGAGATATTTTGGGGAGGCAAGTTTGCTGCCCTACACCGATGCCTAGAATAGTGCCTAGTACATCATAGGTGCTTAATTAACAAACATCAGGTGTCTTTGCCCATCTAATTCTCTTAAACTCATTTATTTCCATTTCATTTTGCTGACTATTTTTTGTTATTCCTGCCCTCTGTGTCCTTAACAATATTTTCAGCACTGCTTTTTCTTCCTTGGGCTAATTTCTATTTTCTTTTTCCACTTTTTTTCTGAGCTCATGTTTCACCTCCAGACGCTGCATCATCCTTCCCCTGTACTCTGTCTTCTTGGAGGCGACCATCTCACTGTTGTTTAAAATGCCTGGCACTTGTTTGGTTCCAGCCCTTGTCTGCTCTAAGGCAGTGTTTCTGTTGAGGAGTCTGCAATCGCTACTTGCTTTTCCCCTCCCTTTCCTCTGCCGGGAAAGACTCTTTGCAGCTTACTTTCTGATGACTCATCTTAATCCATACATGACTACTGGAAAAACCATAGCTTTGACTAGAGGGACTTTTGTTGGCAAAGTAATGTCTCAGCTTTTTAATATGCTGTCTAGGTTGGTCATAACTTAGAGACCATGTTTATGGATGTTTATGTCTTAGTGCCTGGGGGCAGAGACACAGGGGTGGAAAGACAGTGTCTGCAGCTCAGCCTGACAAGGACCAGGCCAGAGCCACCTGCAGAGAGGAGCTGCGGGTGGCAGAAGACAGGGCTCTTCTGCTTCAGGGGCCAGATGCCCAAGTGCGAAGGCAGAGAGGGCAAGAGCTCCTCCCCACTCCTGCCAGGATCGGGAGCTCAGGTGCGGGCCCCAAAGAGAACACAGCCAGGCTTTGACGTCACATCAACTGAAATCTTAGGTTGCAAGGGACAGTAACCATCTCGACCAATGTGTGTGAGCACCCAGATTTCCTTTCTCCCTCCATCTTCCACGTGGTCCTGATACACCTGTCCATGTCAGGAGGACCACCACTGCCACATCTGGCCACATCTCACCACCCCTCGCCACCTCCACCTGGGCCCTGGACCCAAGTCTGACTTACAGTATTTTAAGACCCAGTTAGGAGTCTCTGGAGAAGGAAATGGCAACCCACTCCAGTGTTCTTGCCTGGAGAATCCGAGGGATGGGGGAGCCTGGTGGGCTGCCGTCTATGGGGTCGCACAGAGTCGGACACGACTGAAGCGACTTAGCAGCAGCAGCTGCAGTAGGAGTCTCAGTGTTTGGACATCTTAATCGAAGGAGCATCTAGTGCAGATGGAGGGATTGAAGGAGGGGTTGAAAATCGAGACTGCAGAAATGGGAGCTGCTGAGGAGTTTTCATGTCTTGCAGGGTCCCTGCCTCAGGTGGCTTAGCAGTAATTACTTTTGGGCTTCTCATCAGATTCAAATTCCCTGGAAAGAGAGAATCCAAGGTTTATCAATAATGTGAGGAAAGAACTAAAATGTATCAGCTGCCAAGGGCTGATGTCATCTATTCTGCTTTTGCTTCTTTAAAAGAAATACTAGGGCAGTATTGTGCCCAAGCCTGTCCTTTCTAGAGAGAGCCCCACAGGTTCACCCATGCAAAGTGAAGATCAAAGGAAGCAAAGGATAGCCAAGCTTTATCCTCCATAGCCCTACACCCTCTACTCCAGATAAAAGCAAACCACCCTCTTCACCATGGGTTCCAAGTTAAAAATAGGATACATTTCTCGAAAAGTCTATCTCCTTTTAAAATCTTTTTGTGAAATCTAGGTTACCCCGGCACCTGTGTGTTTGTTTAGCTACTAAAAAGATTGATTTCAACTCAAACCCCGTTCATATCTCCTCCTGGTAGGAGTTGTGCGGAGCTCATATCTCCTCCTGGTAGGAGTTGTGCGGAGCTCAGGTGAAAGGCTTTCTGAAAACTCACCTGAAACCAGCTCAACAGTCTAAGAGGAATTCTCATGGGAAGGATTTGAAGAAGATTCAATTAAATTTGTAAAAAGATTCTAAACTGGACCCAAGCAAGGAAAAAAAAATCATAGAAAAAGAAAATTTGTTCAGTCACACTGAGAAACTAAAATCAGAAGCAATTATCACTGAGATTTTGTTCAAGAAATGAATGTTGACTCCCTGCTGTTGTTCTTGTTTAGTTGCTAAGTCATGTCCAACTCTTTTGCGACCCCACAGTCTGTAGCCCACAAGGCTCCTCTGTCCAAAGGTTTCTCCAGGCAAGGATGCTGGAGTGGGTTGCCATTTCATTCTCCAGAGGATCTTCCTGACCCAGGGATCAAACCCTCGTCTCCTGCATTGGCAGGCCGGTTCTTTACCACTGAGCCACTTGGGAAGTCCATATTGACTACCTACTGGGTTTCAAATGATATATTTAATATTAAAGATATCAAAATAGATAAGACATAAGCCTAGCCCTCCAGAGCTGATTGAGCAGTGGAGAAAATACTTCAATATTTCAGTGGAATCACCAGCAACTTGTGTCAATGATCTATTGTATTCTAATTGTCTTTTTCCTGATCATAAAAGCAATGCATGCCTAGTGAAAAGTACTTGGGAAACAGATAAAAATTGCTCTAATCTTGCCACTAGAGATAATCCTTGTTAACAATTTGTATCTTTTTCTGTGGGTATATATACTTATAACAGGGCTTCCCTGGTGGCTTACACTGTGAATAATCTGCCTGCAATGCAGGAGACCCGGGTTTGATCCCTGGGTCAGGAAGATCCCCTGGAAAAGGGAATCTTCCAGTATTGCTGCTTGGAGACTTCCATGGGCAGAGAAGCCTGGCAGGGGTCGCAAGAGTCCGACACGACTGAGTGACTAACAGTTTCACTTCCTTTCACTATGGTTATAAGCGCTAACATTGACCAGTCCATTCCATGTGCCAGGGACTATGCTAGACCCTCATTTAATCTTCACATCAACCTGATGAAGTATCATCATTGTACCCATCTTACAGATGAGGGAATGGAGGTTTCAAGATCAGTCTGCTCAAAATCTCATACTTAGGGATGGAAAGAGGTAGAAGTCATTTGAGATCTGTCTTATTCCCAAGCTTTCAGCCAGTCCAGGGACTGGAAAGACACAGCAGCAAAAAACTTGATCATGAGAGGGTCAAGCCCTGTGACTCAGATTTGGCTGTGGAAGACTAAAGGTCTGATTCCTGTGGAAAGACAGGGGCTGAGAAACTTATATCCTCTAAAGGCAAAACAAAGCTTGTTCTTTAAACGTAATACAAAGGGGAGAAAAGAATTCGTGGTAATCCGAGAGGAAGGCTCTGGGAATTGATGGCTGTGCCTGGGGCTCTAGTGCTGCCACCTGGTGGAGAAAATGGTATAGGACACAGCGTTCAACAAAACCAGCCCTGAGAGACAGACAGTTCCTGGGATGGGGGAAGAAATATTTAATATTTAGAGACAAATTTGCAAGAAACTGGAAGTCGTTTTTAAATTTTTTTATTTTTATTTATTTATTTGACTGGGTTTCAGCACTCAGGAGCTTCGATCTTCCTTGCGACATGTGAATTCTTAGCCGTGGCCCGCGGGACCTTAGTTCCACAACCAGGGAGGACTGAACCCACGCCCCATGCAGTGGAAGCTCGGAGTCTTAACCACTGAATCACCAGAGAAGTCCTTTTAAATAAAGGTTTTAATTTACACGACTTTGCCTGAAGAATCCCACTAGTGATGAAGGGTCAGCCCAGACACGGGTCAGACAGACTTTTAAGTCTTTTTCACCTTGAGACCTGCAGGCGTAACTGAAGGTCATCTGAGGCTGTGTGAGAGGGCCCAGGGCATCAATAAGGAGTCCCCACATACTGAGCCCGACTCTGCTCAGAAAAGCTTGGTGTCTTTAGGTGTTTAATTCCCCTGACCCTCTTTTTTTTTTTTAACTTGAATTGGAAAAACCTGAAGATGAGAGCCCACTCTGTGTCTCATTGTCCTTGCATGGCCCAACAAACCTTTATTTACCAAACATTTTCTTTTGCATCTTCATATGAAGTTCCTTCCTTCTTTCTGAAGTGCTGAACCACTCCCCCGACGTCTTCTTTTGTCTTTAACCAAAGGCGGTATTTAAGGTGAAGGTTTTAGGCATCAAGGAGAGTTAGTTTTCCTGAGTCTCTTCCATGTGTATGTTGGGGAGGGGGAAATTTCCTACTTACCCCTGTTGAGTTCTTGTGGCTGGAATAATAATAAAATTGATCCAAGACAGATTAATAGGAGAGACAAGCTTAAGTTCATTCACACAGAGCTTCACGGAAATGGGACCTAAGAAGCAGCCAAAGCAGGCAGCTTTTATGCTTCTTAGACAAAGGGACCGTAAGCTTGTGAGGAAGTGGCAGGAAAGGAAACCCGTTTGGGGTGGCCAATTCGTGAAGACTTGAAACAGAATGTGGGCTTGAGGTAGTAAATGAAAGAAGGATCACGGTTGTTTACAGAGGCTTCTTGGCTCTGAATTCCCCTTCTCTGGGGATAAGGGCAGCCTTCTACCTGCAGAGGCTTCCCTGGTGGTTCAGTGGTAAAGAACCTGTCTGCCAATGCAGGACATGCGGGTTCAGTTCTGGGTCAGAAAGATCCCCTGGAGGAGGAAATGGAAACCCACTCCAGTATTCTTGCCTGGAGAATCCCATGGACAGAGGAGCCTGGTGGGCTACAGTCCATGGGGTCGCAAAGAGTCGGACCCAGCTGAGCATCTGAGAACACGCTACCTCCAGATGCAGGGAGGGCATCTTTACAGGGATACTGATTTCCGGCTTTCATGGAGACAGAAAGGAGGGTCAGAATGTCCCTCTTGCTATGGCTGTTAAGAAACTTTAATTCAAAATAATCAGTATGCTATTGCTGCGTGTGTTGGGGTAACCTTCTCTGGGCCCCAACATACAGATGCTACTAATCTTTTGCTTGATTTTCTCCTGCTAATGTCACATGTCAATTTAATTCTTAGACCATCCAGAAGAACCTAGAGAACAGAATAGAAGACAGTTTCTTCTTCTCTGACAAGGGCAACAGCACAAAGAACTCCTTGATTTCTCTGCCTTATAAATTCACTGGTTTCTTTAATAATATACTAAACTTGCAAATTAAAACCACAGTGATATATAAGTATTCACTTCCCAGCATGGCTAAAATTAGGAGAGCTGATAATATAAATTATTAATGAGAATGTGGAACAACTAGAATAAGCAGATATTGCTGGTGAAAGTGTAAGTTGGTACAATCATTTTTGAAAATCGGCAGCATCTTTTATGTCTACCCTGTGACCCAGCAGTTCCATTCCTGTGTATTTTCCTAAAAGAAATGAGTGTCATGTTCACCAAAAATTGCATTAGAAAATGTTCAAGGCAGCTTTATACATAATAGCCCCCAATCTGCTAATACCCCAAATGTCTATTAAGAGTAGGATGGATAAATTGTGACGTATTCGTAAATGAAATTCCACACAGCAGTGAATAATACAAACTCCTTCTTCACTCACTAACACGGCTGACTCTCACAGATGTAACATACAACATGAGAAGCCAGACCCAAAAGAGTACATAGGGTATGATTTCACTGAAATGGAGATCAAGAGTAAGCAAAATTAATCCCGAGTGAAAGAAAGCAAAATAGTGGTTGCCCTTGTGGGGGTGAGGGGAGTTGACGGGGCAGGGTACAAGAGGGCATCTTGAGGTGCTGGAAATTCTGGTGTCTTCTGAGTGGTGGCTACACAGGTGTATACATATGTAAAAGTGCATCCACCTGCATAAAGTTTTATGCACTTTGTGTAATTTATTAATCTGCAAAAAAGTAAGAAGAAAGTCACATCTGAAATCTGCCGGGCCATCAGATAGTGACGACTCCGTGTCCAGGAAACATCAGGCACAGTGTGCTCTGGTACTCTGCCTCGCCTGTAGTCCTCTGCCCAGGGGACCTCCAGGCGCTGCTCTGGGTGGAGGTGAGTGTGGCTGCCACTGCAGCAGGCCAACCAGGGGCCAGGACCGCAGGTGGAGACCCACCAGCTGCCCTCTGCTGGCTGGCCTTGGGACTGCAGATTTGGGGGCAGCAAGGAGAGAACAGAGTCACAAGCCCCAGAGATGAAGAGAGGTCGGGGGAGAGGTTGGGCTGGAGTCGCTGTCTCACAACATGCTTGGCTCTTAACAGTTTTCCTGATCCAGGTCTAGTAGTTGTAGTCTTAGAGCATCTACTCATGGCCTTCAGTGATTTTTGAAACCTTGTCTAAATGAGGACAACTGTATCAGTTGGGATCTAGCAGGAAAGGGTGATTCACTCAGACAAGGTAATGGAGGAGAGTTTAATGGAAGGACCACTTATACAGATGTGAGCAGGTTCAGGGATGGCCCCGCTCCATCTGGATCTCCATCTGGGATCACCTGACACCATCAGGTGTCCCCTTTTCTCTAAGCTCTTGCCCCAGCCTTCTTCCTGCTCCATCCCAGTCCAGGAGGCCCAACTTTAGTCCTTCTAGGGAGCTCTGCCGGTGGCTTGCAATCCCAGCTAGCAATGAACTCACCCGGGGAAGCTTTAAAGCACCTCAGTGCCTGGGCTCTGCCCTCAGAAGTTCTAATTTAATGGGTCTTGGGTAGGGCCTGGGCATTGTGCCATTTAAAGCNGCAATCCCAGCTAGCAATGAACTCACCCGGGGAAGCTTTAAAGCACCTCAGTGCCTGGGCTCTGCCCTCAGAAGTTCTAATTTAATGGGTCTTGGGTAGGGCCTGGGCATTGTGCCATTTAAAGCTCTCAGGTGACTCTTAACAGGCCCAGATCAATTATTTCTGACTCAGGTGTGTAGGAACTGGGCACAGGCGCTTTAGCAAATTTCCCCAGTGCAGCCAGAGCCAAGTTTGGTATAAAATTGGAGATCTGGTCTCCTCTGTTTTCCATTAAGGTGTTATTTCAGAAGTAAAAAATATAATAAATTTAAAAACTTAAGATGACTTATTTTTACTTTAATAACCCTGAGGTACCCTGGCCAGAGTCAAGAACAAAAGAATAAAGAAAATAGCATCCATATTCGTAATAGCATTATTCACAATAGCCAAAAAGATGAAAACGACCCAAGTGTCCACTGACAGATGAGTGGATAAACAGAATACTTACAACGAACTATTTTTCGGCCTTAAAAAAAGGAAGGAAATTCTGACACATGCTGTGACCTGGGTGAACCTTGAAGAGTGGTTCAATTATGCTGGTTAAAATAACCCACTCTCAAAAAAGACATACCGTATGATTCCACTTATATGCAGTACTTAGGATAGTCAAAATCACAGGGACAGAAAGTAGGAGAGTATTGACTATACTTCAATAAAACAAATTTTTAAAAGAGAAAAGTGGTTGCCAGGAGCTGGGGGAGGGGGAATGGGGGGTTATTTAACCCTGGGATACAGGGTTTCAGTTTTGCAAGATGAAAAGAGTTCTAGGCATTGGTTGCACAACAAGCTGGATGTACTTAACACCACTGAGCTATATACTCAACATGGTGAAAATGAAAATTTTATGGATATTTTACCACATTTAAAATTAATCTAAAGCAGAAATACTTAGTTGGTTTAAGCTGTGTGTTCATGTTCATACACAAGTTTAACAAGAAAAACTCCCCCTCCTCTTTCTCACATGCCCACTTCTGTGGATTGTTCTGAAGGCAGGGAGAGAAAATTTTATCAACTCCCTTTCTTCATAATCCAGACTGATAGGAAGACACAGCTGAGCCTAAGGATACAAACTAGAAATGAAAAACAACTGTGCAAGCTCCTGCTGGTTCTACGTTTCTTTAGAGAGGACGCCCAGAGCAAGGGGCTTGGCTTCTGGGAAGAAAGCCAGCAGGCTATCACTGTGGATAAGACCAGCGGCAGGCTGGACTGCGGAGGAGGGCAGAGTGGACGGAAAACTTCTCTGCAAGGTAACGTAGAAGAGGACGTTCTTTTCCAATCCTGCTGCTTTAGGAAAATGTTCTTTTTCCTTAACACGAGTCCCCAGTATACTGACTGTGAGCACTGTTTATCACGCAAAGCTGTGGGTTTCCCACCCAAGAGTCACCCTCAGAGGCTGGGAGATCATAGAGAAGGGAGGGGAGCTGTGACCTCACCTTGCCCTGGGTAGGGGGCCAATGCCAACCCCGGGCTCTTCTGTTGGAGCTCCTTGGTAATATAATTCAAACCAAATTTATACCTGGGTAATGGGGGTCTTGTGGATTATCATGCTCCACTGAGCTGTTCAGGGTGAAGGAACAGATACCAGGGCAAGACCAGTCTGTGCATGCTTGCCTTCCCAGCTTAGGGAGGTGATGCTGCTGCTGCTGCTAAGTCACTTCAGTCGTGTCCGACTCTGTGTGACCCCATAGACAGCAGCCCACCTTACAATTCTATTTTTATCTGTTGTACTTGTGATCTTTCAAGACTGCATCTCTTGGTTTCCATTTGCTTTGACCACTTTCCAGCGCCTTTAAATAGTGTTTTTTAAAATACTTTGTTCAGATTTTATAGTTTTATCTGCAGGAAGTTTTGCCCAGCAAATTCAATTAATTCACCGTTACCAGAATCCAGACCCCTAAACAGCTGCTTTAAAGGGGTTTTGGGGCAGTTTTCAACTTTGTTGTATGCTCAGTATGAAAGTACCTATGACCATTTATTAGTGATCTTTGATTGCAGTATCAATCCCAATGTAGAGAGAGGTCCTATGATGTGAAATTCCCATTAGGCTGCTGCTGCTGCTGCTAAGTCACTTCGGTCGTGTCCGACTCTGTGCGACCCCATAGACGGCAGCCCACCACGCTCCCCCATCCCTGGGATTCTCCAGGCAAGAATACTGGAGTGGGTTGCCATTTCCTTCTCCAATGCATGAAAGAGAAAAGTGAAAGTGAAGTCACTCAGTCTGTCCGACTGTTAGCGACCCCATGGACTGCAGCCCACCAGGCTCCTCCATCCATTGGATTTTCCAGGCAAGAGTACTGGGGTGGGGTGCCATCGCCTTCCCCGTCCCATTAGGCTAATCCTGTTTATTCATGACAGCTTGGTGAGTCCCCACAATCAGAGCTATTGTCCTGAGGGACCATTACAAAATAGGAAAGCAGTCCCCCCCCCCCATATGTGTGAATGAATGAAATAAGAATAAGTTTACACTTACAAGTCTTCTAAGATAGCAGAGATAGCATTAGGAAAATCATAAGGATCTGAAGCTGAAGGATCTTGACCATGAAAGATCTTAACATGAATATTCAGAAAAATCATCCCTAACAGTGTATAATACTCACCTTTCCAGTCAGGGGCCCAAGAAAAGAGAAAGTAGAGGGGTATCTAACAGGTAAATAGGAAAGCTAGGGTTGGTAGAGGATCGCATAGCTCTGATTATCACTGATAGACTTTGGGGCCACATCCAATAAGTGGAGAAACTTGAAATAGGAATCCAAAGATGGGTCAGCTCATCAGATAATTTCTGCTCCAAAGTGGCATCAAGACCAAGCACGTTGCTCTCTCATTCAAAGACCCAAGGGTTTTCTAGAGTTTCTTCCATGTGCAAAAAACCCTTTTTTTCTGCCTAGCACCAGGCAGCAAGATGCAAACTCACCTCCCCACTCCTATGTCTTTTTTTTTTAGCCTAAAGAGTAACAGGAAGAAGAAAAAGCAACGAAATATTAGCAGAGCCACAAGCCTGTGTCTCTTTGATCTTCAGTTTTATCCTGACTAGCCTCCAGGTAAGAGCAAATTGCTAATGAGAAGTTTAAAAAACACAGATTAGCAGACTGAAATTTCATTCAGATGCTCTTAACCAGATGTGCCTCTTGCACAATAGCTCCAGTGCCTGTAGGCAGTTGCAAAGATTGGTGGTGGTGGTGGGGTGGTTTGCTGAGCTATTCAGTTTTGCCTTCCTCCAATGGTTATTTAACATGGCTGAGTAACAACCTGACCAACACAAAGTGTCTGGCAGTCTCCTCAGCATCTTAACCAAACAGCATTTATTATGCGTCATTCGTATTTGGACCTCTCCTGGGCACACTTCAAAAGACAAGTTCACCATGGCCCTGAGGACCTGCAACTTGAAATATCTGGAGCATCCTCATCTCTGGGGTGTTGAATGGGGATGGGAAAAGGACCTGAACATTCTGGGGCCTAGTCTCATGCTTAAGCAGTGGTTGTTTGGTTTATTCCTTGGATGTGACAAACTGGAATTCTCTCACTGTGGCTTTGTTTTCTAGGAGGCTGGGCCTTAATCTCAATCATAATACTGACATCTTACAATGACTATGCACTCAAAAAATGCTCTATTTAAATTGTTTGGAATTCTGGAGAGGATATGGAGGAAAGAGAACCCTCTGACACTGTTGGTGGAAATGTAAAATAGTACAATTATTATGGAGAATTGTATGGAGGTTCCTTAAAAAACTGAAAATAGAACTACTACATTATCCAGCAATCCCACTCCTGGGCATATATCCAAAGAAAATTCTAATTTAAAAAAATACATGCACCCCAATGTTCATAGAAGCACTATTTACAATAGCCGAGATGTGGAAGCAACCCTGATATCCATCAACAGATGAATGCATAAAGAAGATGTGGTATATATAGACAAAGGAATATTATTTAGCCATAAAAAGGATGAAATAATGTCGTTTGCAGCAACTGGGTTGGACCTAGAGACTGTCATATTAAGTGAAGTAACTCAAACAGAGAAAGACAAGTATCATATGATATCATTTGTATGTAGAATCTAAAAAAAAATGATACAAATGAGCTTGTTTACAAAACAGAAGTAGAGTCACAGATGTAGAAAACAAACATGGCTACCAGATGGAAAAGGAGAGGGGAGGATAAAACGGAAGACTGGGACGGACAAAGACACACTACTCTATATAAACTAATGAGGGCCTACTGCATAGCGCATGGAACTCGACTCAATACTGTGTAATGACCTGTTTGGGAAAAGAATCTAAAAAAGGACTGGATGTATATGTATAAGTATAACCAATTTACTTGACTGTACAGCAGAAACTAACACAACATTGGAAATCAACTATATTCCAATAAATAAAATTTTTTTAAAAATAAATTATTCAGGCTACTGGAAACTTTAAGCAGTTGTTTGGAAACTTACAAACACCCAGCAGAAGCAGGAATTTATCTTCCTACAAATGAATTAACAAATGTTTAGTTCACACTTTTGGTTAAATATTTATATTAGAGCTATTTTTTTGCAATGGTATTACTGAGTGTTTTTGTTAGCGGACTTACATGCTCATGTTACTTCACTGACACTGATATTTTCTGCCTTACATTTGTTTTATAAATATTCATCTGTGTCAGTCTGTGAGATATTCTAATTAGCTGACCAAAAAAAAGTGAGGTAATTAGCTGGTTCACACAATAAACACTGAGTGAACTATTAGTCTCAATTTCCCATCTTCCAGCTGGTGACTTTTATGTCATAGTATTTATAACGTTTTAAATCACTGATTTATCAACTTTGGGCATTCATTCCACACAAAGGCCCAGGGACATTGTTTCAAACAAATATAAAGTCTCTGACCTCAAGGATATATGACCAATGATAGATAAGTAAACAAGCAACTTAAAAAATTCAAATAATGATAAATGCTTCAAGGAAAATGAAGTCAAGTAATATAGGCCAGCGTTTCTGATAGGCTAATTCAGGGATTCAGCCACATAACTTGTCAGACCAGCATTCCAGATGAGTGAACAGGAATGCATGTGGCTGAAGCAAGCCTCTATTGGAAGTCTAGGGTCCTCATTCATTCATTCATTCATTCATCCAACAAAAGAGAGTGACCATAGGCCCTAGCCCTTGTCCTGGAGTCTGACTTAGCTCTGTGAAAGTTATGGGGAGTCACTCTTTCCTAACTCTCAGCCTTCAGCCATAACATGCTTAGGGTCACATCCACTTCTCCATTTATGATTCTTCTAGCTCCTTAATGGGAAATTGCTATATAATTAGGGCTTGCTTCTCTTAGCTGCTATATGTCATGCTCTATGCTTCCCAAGAACGTCTTTGTTTATACACATCAATGCCTAGTACCAGGTGGTTGTCAGGCTCCCTCACTGGACCCTCAGCCAAACTCTCCATATAGCTTTCTTATTCTTTCCCCATCAATCAATTACTGACTTTTTTTCCCATTTACTTTGCCACAGATGATGCTAAAATTCTGGGAATAGAAGGGATGAAAAGCACAGACCCGCAGAATTGGGGGAGCAGTTGGCATTGTCTCTTATAAGACATGGCTCCTGTGGCCCAGGCCCTTAAGGATGCTGGACACAGAAGGATCTGGAAGGTGCTAGAGTCTCAGAACTCCCAGCTTAATTTCTTTCCAAGCGTTTCCAACCACACAATAATCTTAGTTGCTCACTGTCTGGACTATATTTGTGAAAAGTTTGCAAACAGAGCATCAGTCCCTTTCTGGTAATTCCTGGGAAGCTTCAAGTTTTGTTCTTTAGCAAGCATGGGATCTAAGATTTCCTCCTTTGTCTTAACTGTGTGGCTTTTGAATGTTTCTTTTATGGAAAACTTGCTAGAAGGAGATGCATTTATTTGCCAAGGCCCCCTCAAATGCAGGCAGGCAGTAGCCTTTCACATCTCTCTGGGTTCCATCCACATTTTATCACCACCAGGAGAGTCCAGCATTGCCTCTCACCTGGACCACAGCCTTCGACTCAGAACTCAGCTCCCTTCATTCAATTCATTCTCCACTCAGCAGCCAGAGCCTCCTCTCTTCAAAATGCAAGTCTAATTTTGCCCTGTCTGTGCTTAAAACTGCAACGGTGATCCTTTGCTCTGTGATAAAGATAAAACAGATGAGCGCCTCCCTACTCTAGCCTTCCCCACCTCTCTGGCCATCCTTCCAGACCTGTTTCCTTGCTGTGCCATGCACTTACTCAATGTTTCTAGGCCATGGTTCCTTCACTTATAAAATGGGGAGAAGAGTCCCTACCAGTAAAGGATACAATGTGCATAAATAAAGCTCAGAATGTGTGTGGAAGGCAGGAAGCTTTTTAGCCTCATGGAACATGGAAGATGGACCGTCATCACAGCTCCTTCAGCCTCCTACTCTAGCTCTCTATGCTGCTTCATCTCAGCACATCTAAGCAGCCATTTCTTCTGCAGCCAGGACCCAAACCCCATGGACTGGCTCTGCCCACACATTCCAATACTGGATGAATTTCCCAGAACATCTGGGCTTCCAAAGTGGGACAAGTGGCCCAGGCTGGAGAGAGGGTGCAGGGGTGAGTGTGGGGCTAGTGACTGCTTATGTCAGCAGTGTATCAACCCACTGCTACCAGCCTTCAGGTTGCCGGGAGAGCCCCGCAAACACTATCCTGGCTGAGGCTAAGCAGTTAGGTTGATATCGCAGAGTCATTTATTATTTCCTGCCGTGTCAAATAGCCCTGGAACGTTGATTAACCTCCAGGCAGCCGAGGCTCTGTTTCAAGGATGGGAGAGTCTGAGTCCTTATCCAGGACAGACTCTCTGGCCCTGAACGGACAAGTTTCCTCTGGTATCCTGTGGCATCCTAGTTACTTCTCATTTCTGCTTTTAGCTCATTTCTTAGGTTAGAGGGAATCCATTTCACTGGCTTAAAATAGCAAGGGCCAGCCAGTGCCCTTATGAGATCTGACCTGCCAAAGGACAGCTGGTAGGACCTTGCAGAACATAGAAACCACAGCCACAGTACGTGCGGATGCTGACCTGGACGCCTGAGCACCAGCCACAGAATTTCACCAGGACCCCTTCCAGTCCTGCGAGTTTCGTGCCAGCTCTTTTGCTCGCCTTAAAAAGTACTCCAGCACTTTCTACTGGCCAGACACTATGCTAAACACTTGGCATAAAACAACTCAATTAGGGACTTGCCTGGTGGCCCAGTGGCTAAGATTCTGAGCTCCCACTGCAGGGGGCCCAGGTTCAATTCCTGGACAGGGACATAGATTCTTCACGCTGCAACAAAGATCAAAGATCTTGCATGCTGCAGCTAAGACTGGTGCAGCCAAATAAATAAATAAAACAAAGCAAAATTCAAGTAATCTTTATCTCAAACCTGAAGCCAAAACCGTGATGACTCTCGCTTTACAGATGAAAGACCCACTGAAAGATTAAAGCATTTACCCAGGATCATTTAACAAGCGTCTGACTCCAGAGTCCACGCTTGGAATTTAGCCACCATACGATGTGGGCTTCCCTGGTGGCTCAGCTGGTAAAGAATCTGCCCGCCAATGCAGGACAGCAAGAGACGTGGGTTTGACCCCTGGATCAGGAAGATCCTGTGGAGAAGGGAAGGGCAAGCCACTCCAGTATTTTTGCCTAGAAAATGCCACGGACAGAGGAGCCTGGCTGGCTACAGTCCATGTGGTTGCAGAACGTCGGACACAACTGAGCACGCATGCCTATGTGGTCTTCAGGGGCCTTTAGTATCTGTGCAGTCCGGCCATGTGAGCCAAACCAGGCAATAAATTCAAAGCACTCAAAATAGTCCCAGCGGGGCTGGCCTCGCGTAAGCACTCAGTAGATGCCCTTCCCTTCACATAGAGATAACCTGGAGGGATACTGAGAAGAACAGGCTCTTAGCCAGGCTGCCGGCTCTGCCGTGTCTGCCACTAGGTTTGGGGCCTCAGCAAGCTGAGTGATCTCTCTGTGCTTCCTGGGACCTGGCAATGATGATGATATGTACGTCCTAGGGTTATTGTGAGTATTAAAGGAGTTAATATTTGTCAAGCACTTAGGACAGAGCCTAGAACTTACTAGCTGTTGCCTTTGCTGAAATATACATAGGTGCACGTGCATCTAGGGTGGGCACTAGGGTGGGCTGGACTGTGTATCCTTGAAGACCTGGATTTCAAGTCCTGGTTCTGTTTCACTGCCCAGGTCACCTTGGATAAACTATCTGCCCTGTCTAAGCCTTGCTCCTATCTCAGAGCTACATGAGGGTGAGATGAGATGAGGTGTGCAGGAAAGCACAGAATTAGACATGAATTAGGTGCTTAATAAACGTTGTTCTTTCTTTTTCCCAGGCAGGTCTCTATTGTGTCATAAATGTGGAAGCTAGTTTCTGCCCTCAAATCTTTCTGCTGTCTTGCCTGTGACACTCCATTGTTTCATGTTCCCTCCCTGCTCTCATCTGAGCTGAATGCCTTCAGTATGAACTTTCTGTGACACTCTGAGGGCCTCAGAAATTCTTGGAGATATTCTAATTACAGCAGTTCTGAATTTCTAATTGGCCAAAAGGGACCACAGGTCAGTTGGCAATTTCCCAGATCTTTCCATAGAGAGGAAAATGTGTGTGTGTGTGTGTGTGTGCGTGCGTGTGTGTGCATGCGTGCGTGTGTGCGTGTGTGTGTGTGCACAAACACGCGCATGTCCCTCCCAGGCAGGTATGGACCCTGTTTACACAGCTGCCTGTTTGTTTGTTTTTTTTTTTAATCCCAGGCTTTCATCTAAAGCTCCTGCAAATTCTGTTTGGAACTAAACTGGATTTAAGGAATGTTTCCCCCAAACTACACTACTTGGAGTGAAACAGGATCTTAATTTAAAAGACACACATACCAAGGTTCTTAGGATTTACTGCAATGCACTCTGTGGCTGCTCTAATGCCCCATCCGCCCATCAAGTTGATCCCCCAAATCTGGGATTCCTCAGTGATTATCATATAGATACCAAGCACAGGGACCCTACAGTTATGCATGGCACCTGCCACTTTCTTCTTCACCTGTTCTTACTGGGCTGATGTCTCCACTGCTGCTGACACCCGAAGTGGCCATGTGAGGCATCCCCTCCAAGCTGGTGCCTGCCCATGCCCAGGATAAGGATGCTGACAGCTGCCTGGCCCTTGGCTGCTGTTGCTGCTGCTACTGCTGCTTTCTGTAACCCTAGGATGTTGGAGTGAAAAGCTAGTTTAGTTTTGATTTGCCCTTTTACTAATACTGTCACCTAAGGGTCAGACATGACTGAGCAACTTCACTTTCACTTTTCACTTTCATGCATTGGAGAAGGAAATGGCAACCCACTCCAGTGTTCTTGCCTGGAGAATCCCAGGGATGGGGGAGCCTCATGGGCTGACGTCTATGGGATCGCACAGGGTCAGACACGACTGAAGCGACTTAGCAGCAGCAGCAGCAAGGACTCAGACACAAGTCCTTGCCTGCTACATCAGAGGACACCTGAGTGACAGGTGCTTTGCTCTTTCTAAAATCCCACCAGGACCACCCCAAGCCCCAGCCCACTGCTGATTCACTGCAACTAAACCCAGCAGGTATCCTCCACTTTCTAGTCCTCTGGACTAAGGCTTTCCTAGGAAGTTCCTATCCTTCAGATACACAGAGGCAAGGTGGGCTCACCTACAAATCAGCTAAGAACTCCCAGACATAAAATCTAAATCCTAGTGGTAGGAGGGGTGCTAGCTAGCTAAGGTTCAGACTCCAGATACAAATCAATGAACAAATAATTAATACATTAATGAATAAAAGGGGAAGGAACAAGGGAGAGTAAAGTCTTAATCCAAATTCGAAACCCTCTCATTCAACCATGGTGGAGTGGGGAAGTCAGGGGAAGAAGTTAGGGGAGATCCCACCACTTCAGTACAAGCATCAGTAGCTTGGGGTAGAGAAACATAAGCAGCTCAGAGCGCTAGTGCTGCCTAAGGCTGAGTAAGGCACTTTGCTCACTCCTGCCTCATAGGATGTCAGAGAACGCCTGGGAAGGCAGACAAACAGAACAAGATTGATTCCTTGCTGATTGATTACTTTGGAAAGAGAGCCCTCGTACTTAGGATTTCACCAAAACATCAAACTGCAATGATCTTTTTAAAGCTTAATTTCAGATAAGCTCCTTGGAAGATTTCTAACTTCCTGGAATAAGGAGTCCAGATAGTCAAGCAGTAAATTTGAGATGACAGAGCCTCTTTAAAACTGCCTATAGCTCAGCAACCCTAAATGAGCACAGTGCCCCATACCCAAAGTTTGGAAAGGGCCAGAGGAAGAACAGGAACCAACAGGTCCCTCTTTCTCAGTCCTGGTGGTGGGTTCTGAGTACAGAGAGCACAGGGAACAAGCCTGCAGGTTCCTTAGCTCCTCTGACTTGTTGCCTCACATTTACAAGAATAGGATTAGGGCCCTTACCAAAGATGTCCACAGAGACCCTAGGTCCTCTCCACCAAGTCAGCACACAGTGAGAAGATGCCAGTTATGAACAGGAAGAGGGCCTTCACCAGAACTCAACTACACTGGTGCTCTGATCTTGGACTTCCAGCCACCAGGACTGCGAAAAATAAATTTCTGTAGTTTATAAAGCCAATATTTGCCAACAAAGATCCCCTAGGTTTTTCCAGTAGTCATGTATGGATGTGAGAGTTGGACCATAAAGAAAGCTGAGCACCAAAGAATTGACGCTTTTGAACTGTGGTATTGGAGAAGACTCTTGAGAATCCCTTGGAACAGCAAGATCACACCAGTCAATCCTAAAGGAAACCAGTCCCAAATGTTCATTGGAAGGACTGATGTTGAAGCTGAAGCGCAAATACTTTGGCCACCTGATGCGAAGAACTGACTCATTGGGAAAGACCCTGATGCTGGGAAAGATTGAGGGCAGGAGGAGAAGGGGATGACCGAGGATGAGATGGTTGGATGGCATCACTGACTCAATGGACAGGAGTCTGAGCAAGCTCTGGGAGTTGGTGATGGACAGGGAAGCCTGGCGTGTTGCAGTCTATGGGGTCGCAGAGAGTCGGACGTGACTGAGCAACTGAACTGATAAGGCCCAGGCTCTGGTACTTTGTTGCAGCAGCTCAAATGGACTCAGACAACTACTATCTTTCATCTTCCTTTCTGACTCAAAAATTTGGGTCAGACTGAAAGTTTATTCTAGTACCTGTGGATTAAGGCTGGCTGAGTTTGAGAACCTAAAGGGCCTCCTTGCTAACACAGCATCTTTGTAAGAATGAGAAACAGGGGTCCCTGTGAGTGTCACAGCTCCAGAGGTGCATGGTTAAGTAAATGGAGATGTCACCCTGCCTTAATTAGAAAAATATTCCAAGTCAGTCCTGGTTCCAGCAGAAACCCTCAAACTGGATACCAAGGTGAGTGTAAGGGAGGCCCCATTTTCAAAGGTGTGGGTGGGACTTAGAGAAACCCACAAGGAATGACACAGCATCCTGGAGACAGAACAGTGTAGAGGCATTAACAGCCCGACCCTGAGGAACAGGAGAGAACCCTGAGCTCGAACCCAACAGAGACTGATGCCATGGGAGCCGTGCCCCTCAGTAAAGGGAGAGAGATCAGCCAGGAGGGAGGGAGCAGAGACATAAACATTCCTCTGTTTGATCCCCTGCCAGGGCCTCCTGCTAGGAAACCCAGGGTGAGAAATGCAGTCGACACAGGCCAGCCAGGCAGGGCCCACAGGAGGGTGAAGCATGGAGACTGGATCAGGAGAGGCACATGGAAATATCCAGCATGGTATCCTTCCCTGCTGGCCAGATGCAGCCCTGGCCAGTGACTCCTAAGGAGCAAGTGTGAACCACATTTCAGCCCCACTCACTCCCTTGGCCCAATGCCCTTTTGCTGGCATGGCTTACTCAACCATCTCTAGGAGGCCTCAGAGCCTTTGAGGGTTTTACCCCCTTTCAAGGGCAAAAATATTACAAAAGGATCCCATGTCCCAAAAACAACTAGAGAAAAATACAACATTTTCCAAGTAGATGTCTCCTCCAACTTTACTCTTCTTCCAATTCTGCTGTATTGAATTGAACAAACCTCTTTCTTCTCTTTACCAAATGGCACAAATATCCACTGGGTCACCTGAGGCAGGAATTGGGGATTCATCCCGATTCCCCCTGCTCCTCCACTTTCCACATCCAAAGAAATGGTGATCACCATGTTGGTTTCCTGCCACCCCACCCCTGGAAATCCATCACTATGTCACTGTCCTGTCCCTACTCTACTGTCAGCGGTCATTACCACCTCGCCCCAGACTGACCACCACAATCATTTCCAAACCCAGCTCCCTGCTCCCACATGTAGCCAAACCCACTCTGTCTCCCACTTTCTCACACCATGGCCAGAGGTGTCTTGAAGAGCACTGACGGGATCATGTCATCCTACCACTCAAAGTCCTTCCATGGCTTGCCTTTCCCCCTAGAGAGCTCAAATATACTAGTCTGACATGGAAGACTCCTTGTGATCCTGCCCTCATAGGTCCTGCAGCTGCAGCCTCACCTCCCACCACATCCATGCAAGCTCCCTGAAAACACTGACCCTCTTGCAATTCCTTCAAAGCACCAGGTTCCCTCCCACCCCCAGGCCTTTGTCTGGGCTATTCTCCCTGCCTAACACTCCCTCTTCCCTTTGTACCATCCAGCTGCTTCTGCATCCAGCCTTACAGGAGTATCTCTTCTTTTTGGAAAACTGTCTTGGTCCTTCCTTGCTTTCCCTGTGAGCTGAGTGAGGTGTCCTTTGTTTATACCTATTCTCTGCATCCCTTACTCCGTGTGGCTCTCTTGATTGCACTTCTAACACTTGCTGTTTATTTATATTTATTATTTTAATTTTTTGGCCATGGCACATAGCATGTGGGATCTTATTTCCTTGACCAGGAATTGAACACACACCATCTGCTTGGAAGCACAGTGTCTTAACCAATGGACTGCCAGGGAAGTCCCTCACTGTTCATTTTCTTATCTGTTGCCCTCACCACTCTTAAAGTCCCACTGCCCCAGCACAGTCCAGGTTCTGACTATTACTGGGTCATCAAGTGCTAATTGAACCAAAGTAAGTTGCAACGAAATGAAACCTTCCCAGGCTGATGCTGCCTGATTTCAGTCCACATAATCGGTTATCATGTGTGACTATTGACCGTAGCAACATGCTAGGCCTGCTTTATAGTTTATGACTGAATGTCATTTGCCTTCTTCTGCCTTCTCCATAGTTTATAAGCTTCTAAGACACAGAGCGCTCCATCTTCTACATAGTTTCAAATGGTTTCTTACCCAAACTCTGTTTGAGTATTTTGTCAGGTATTAGACAAAGTCAAAAGAGAAAGCAAAAGACAAAAGAGAAAGTGAAGACGAGAAGTGAAAAGCAAAGGAGAAAAGGAAAGATATACCCATTTGAATGCAGAGTTCCAAAGAATAGCAAGGAGAGATTAAAAAAAGCAATCCTCAGTGATCAGTGCAAAGAATTAGAGGAAAACAATAGAATGGGAAAGACTAGAGATCTCTTCAAGAAAATTAGAGACACCAAGGGAACATTTCATGCAAAGATGGGCCCGATAAAGGACAGAAATGGTGTGGACCTAACAGAAGCAGAAGATATTAAGAAGAGGTGGCAAGAATACACAGAAGAACTGTACAAAAAAGATCATGACCCAGATAATCACGATGGTGTGATCACTCACCTAGAGCCAGACTACCTGGAATGTGAATCAAGTGGGCCTTAGGAACCATCACTACGAACAAAGCTAGTGGAGGTGATGGAATTCCCATTGAGCTATTTCAAATCTTAAAAGATGATGCTGTGGAAATGCTGCACTCAATATGCCAGCAAATTTGGAAAACTCAGCAGTGGCCACATGACTGGAAAAGGTCAGTTTTCATTCCAATCTCAAAGAAAGGCAATGCCAAAGAGTGCTCAAACTACCACACAATTGCACTCATCTCACATGCTAGTAAAATAATGCTCAAAATTCTCCAAGCCAGGCTTCAGCAATACGTGAACCATGAACTTCCAAATGTTTAAGTTTAGAAAAGGTAGAGGAACCAGAGATCAAATTGACAACATCCGTGGATCATCAAAAAAGCAAGAGATTTCCAGAAAAACATCTATTTCTGCTTCATTGAATATGCCAAAGCCTTTGACTGTGTGGATCACAATAAACTGTGGAAAGCTCTGAAAGAGATGGGAATACCAGACCTCCTGACCTGCCTCTTGAGAAATCTTATGCAGGTCAGGAAGGAACAGTTAGAACTGGACGTGGAACAACAGACTGGTTCCAAATAGGAAAAGAAGTATATGAAGGCTGTATATTGTCACCCTGATTATTTAACATGTGTGTGTGTGTGTGTGTGCGTGCGTGTGTGTGCATGCGTGCGTGTGTGCGTGTGTGTGTGTGCACAAACACGCGCATGTCCCTCCCAGGCAGGTATGGACCCTGTTTACACAGCTGCCTGTTTGTTTGTTTTTTTTTTTAATCCCAGGCTTTCATCTAAAGCTCCTGCAAATTCTGTTTGGAACTAAACTGGATTTAAGGAATGTTTCCCCCAAACTACACTACTTGGAGTGAAACAGGATCTTAATTTAAAAGACACACATACCAAGGTTCTTAGGATTTACTGCAATGCACTCTGTGGCTGCTCTAATGCCCCATCCGCCCATCAAGTTGATCCCCCAAATCTGGGATTCCTCAGTGATTATCATATAGATACCAAGCACAGGGACCCTACAGTTATGCATGGCACCTGCCACTTTCTTCTTCACCTGTTCTTACTGGGCTGATGTCTCCACTGCTGCTGACACCCGAAGTGGCCATGTGAGGCATCCCCTCCAAGCTGGTGCCTGCCCATGCCCAGGATAAGGATGCTGACAGCTGCCTGGCCCTTGGCTGCTGTTGCTGCTGCTACTGCTGCTTTCTGTAACCCTAGGATGTTGGAGTGAAAAGCTAGTTTAGTTTTGATTTGCCCTTTTACTAATACTGTCACCTAAGGGTCAGACATGACTGAGCAACTTCACTTTCACTTTTCACTTTCATGCATTGGAGAAGGAAATGGCAACCCACTCCAGTGTTCTTGCCTGGAGAATCCCAGGGATGGGGGAGCCTCATGGGCTGACGTCTATGGGATCGCACAGGGTCAGACACGACTGAAGCGACTTAGCAGCAGCAGCAGCAAGGACTCAGACACAAGTCCTTGCCTGCTACATCAGAGGACACCTGAGTGACAGGTGCTTTGCTCTTTCTAAAATCCCACCAGGACCACCCCAAGCCCCAGCCCACTGCTGATTCACTGCAACTAAACCCAGCAGGTATCCTCCACTTTCTAGTCCTCTGGACTAAGGCTTTCCTAGGAAGTTCCTATCCTTCAGATACACAGAGGCAAGGTGGGCTCACCTACAAATCAGCTAAGAACTCCCAGACATAAAATCTAAATCCTAGTGGTAGGAGGGGTGCTAGCTAGCTAAGGTTCAGACTCCAGATACAAATCAATGAACAAATAATTAATACATTAATGAATAAAAGGGGAAGGAACAAGGGAGAGTAAAGTCTTAATCCAAATTCGAAACCCTCTCATTCAACCATGGTGGAGTGGGGAAGTCAGGGGAAGAAGTTAGGGGAGATCCCACCACTTCAGTACAAGCATCAGTAGCTTGGGGTAGAGAAACATAAGCAGCTCAGAGCGCTAGTGCTGCCTAAGGCTGAGTAAGGCACTTTGCTCACTCCTGCCTCATAGGATGTCAGAGAACGCCTGGGAAGGCAGACAAACAGAACAAGATTGATTCCTTGCTGATTGATTACTTTGGAAAGAGAGCCCTCGTACTTAGGATTTCACCAAAACATCAAACTGCAATGATCTTTTTAAAGCTTAATTTCAGATAAGCTCCTTGGAAGATTTCTAACTTCCTGGAATAAGGAGTCCAGATAGTCAAGCAGTAAATTTGAGATGACAGAGCCTCTTTAAAACTGCCTATAGCTCAGCAACCCTAAATGAGCACAGTGCCCCATACCCAAAGTTTGGAAAGGGCCAGAGGAAGAACAGGAACCAACAGGTCCCTCTTTCTCAGTCCTGGTGGTGGGTTCTGAGTACAGAGAGCACAGGGAACAAGCCTGCAGGTTCCTTAGCTCCTCTGACTTGTTGCCTCACATTTACAAGAATAGGATTAGGGCCCTTACCAAAGATGTCCACAGAGACCCTAGGTCCTCTCCACCAAGTCAGCACACAGTGAGAAGATGCCAGTTATGAACAGGAAGAGGGCCTTCACCAGAACTCAACTACACTGGTGCTCTGATCTTGGACTTCCAGCCACCAGGACTGCGAAAAATAAATTTCTGTAGTTTATAAAGCCAATATTTGCCAACAAAGATCCCCTAGGTTTTTCCAGTAGTCATGTATGGATGTGAGAGTTGGACCATAAAGAAAGCTGAGCACCAAAGAATTGACGCTTTTGAACTGTGGTATTGGAGAAGACTCTTGAGAATCCCTTGGAACAGCAAGATCACACCAGTCAATCCTAAAGGAAACCAGTCCCAAATGTTCATTGGAAGGACTGATGTTGAAGCTGAAGCGCAAATACTTTGGCCACCTGATGCGAAGAACTGACTCATTGGGAAAGACCCTGATGCTGGGAAAGATTGAGGGCAGGAGGAGAAGGGGATGACCGAGGATGAGATGGTTGGATGGCATCACTGACTCAATGGACAGGAGTCTGAGCAAGCTCTGGGAGTTGGTGATGGACAGGGAAGCCTGGCGTGTTGCAGTCTATGGGGTCGCAGAGAGTCGGACGTGACTGAGCAACTGAACTGATAAGGCCCAGGCTCTGGTACTTTGTTGCAGCAGCTCAAATGGACTCAGACAACTACTATCTTTCATCTTCCTTTCTGACTCAAAAATTTGGGTCAGACTGAAAGTTTATTCTAGTACCTGTGGATTAAGGCTGGCTGAGTTTGAGAACCTAAAGGGCCTCCTTGCTAACACAGCATCTTTGTAAGAATGAGAAACAGGGGTCCCTGTGAGTGTCACAGCTCCAGAGGTGCATGGTTAAGTAAATGGAGATGTCACCCTGCCTTAATTAGAAAAATATTCCAAGTCAGTCCTGGTTCCAGCAGAAACCCTCAAACTGGATACCAAGGTGAGTGTAAGGGAGGCCCCATTTTCAAAGGTGTGGGTGGGACTTAGAGAAACCCACAAGGAATGACACAGCATCCTGGAGACAGAACAGTGTAGAGGCATTAACAGCCCGACCCTGAGGAACAGGAGAGAACCCTGAGCTCGAACCCAACAGAGACTGATGCCATGGGAGCCGTGCCCCTCAGTAAAGGGAGAGAGATCAGCCAGGAGGGAGGGAGCAGAGACATAAACATTCCTCTGTTTGATCCCCTGCCAGGGCCTCCTGCTAGGAAACCCAGGGTGAGAAATGCAGTCGACACAGGCCAGCCAGGCAGGGCCCACAGGAGGGTGAAGCATGGAGACTGGATCAGGAGAGGCACATGGAAATATCCAGCATGGTATCCTTCCCTGCTGGCCAGATGCAGCCCTGGCCAGTGACTCCTAAGGAGCAAGTGTGAACCACATTTCAGCCCCACTCACTCCCTTGGCCCAATGCCCTTTTGCTGGCATGGCTTACTCAACCATCTCTAGGAGGCCTCAGAGCCTTTGAGGGTTTTACCCCCTTTCAAGGGCAAAAATATTACAAAAGGATCCCATGTCCCAAAAACAACTAGAGAAAAATACAACATTTTCCAAGTAGATGTCTCCTCCAACTTTACTCTTCTTCCAATTCTGCTGTATTGAATTGAACAAACCTCTTTCTTCTCTTTACCAAATGGCACAAATATCCACTGGGTCACCTGAGGCAGGAATTGGGGATTCATCCCGATTCCCCCTGCTCCTCCACTTTCCACATCCAAAGAAATGGTGATCACCATGTTGGTTTCCTGCCACCCCACCCCTGGAAATCCATCACTATGTCACTGTCCTGTCCCTACTCTACTGTCAGCGGTCATTACCACCTCGCCCCAGACTGACCACCACAATCATTTCCAAACCCAGCTCCCTGCTCCCACATGTAGCCAAACCCACTCTGTCTCCCACTTTCTCACACCATGGCCAGAGGTGTCTTGAAGAGCACTGACGGGATCATGTCATCCTACCACTCAAAGTCCTTCCATGGCTTGCCTTTCCCCCTAGAGAGCTCAAATATACTAGTCTGACATGGAAGACTCCTTGTGATCCTGCCCTCACTAGGTCCTGCAGCTGCAGCCTCACCTCCCACCACATCCATGCAAGCTCCCTGAAAACACTGACCCTCTTGCAATTCCTTCAAAGCACCAGGTTCCCTCCCACCCCCAGGCCTTTGTCTGGGCTATTCTCCCTGCCTAACACTCCCTCTTCCCTTTGTACCATCCAGCTGCTTCTGCATCCAGCCTTACAGGAGTATCTCTTCTTTTTGGAAAACTGTCTTGGTCCTTCCTTGCTTTCCCTGTGAGCTGAGTGAGGTGTCCTTTGTTTATACCTATTCTCTGCATCCCTTACTCCGTGTGGCTCTCTTGATTGCACTTCTAACACTTGCTGTTTATTTATATTTATTATTTTAATTTTTTGGCCATGGCACATAGCATGTGGGATCTTATTTCCTTGACCAGGAATTGAACACACACCATCTGCTTGGAAGCACAGTGTCTTAACCAATGGACTGCCAGGGAAGTCCCTCACTGTTCATTTTCTTATCTGTTGCCCTCACCACTCTTAAAGTCCCACTGCCCCAGCACAGTCCAGGTTCTGACTATTACTGGGTCATCAAGTGCTAATTGAACCAAAGTAAGTTGCAACGAAATGAAACCTTCCCAGGCTGATGCTGCCTGATTTCAGTCCACATAATCGGTTATCATGTGTGACTATTGACCGTAGCAACATGCTAGGCCTGCTTTATAGTTTATGACTGAATGTCATTTGCCTTCTTCTGCCTTCTCCATAGTTTATAAGCTTCTAAGACACAGAGCGCTCCATCTTCTACATAGTTTCAAATGGTTTCTTACCCAAACTCTGTTTGAGTATTTTGTCAGGTATTAGACAAAGTCAAAAGAGAAAGCAAAAGACAAAAGAGAAAGTGAAGACGAGAAGTGAAAAGCAAAGGAGAAAAGGAAAGATATACCCATTTGAATGCAGAGTTCCAAAGAATAGCAAAGAACAATAGAGGCCGGAGCCAGTTGCTGGACTGGTTTCCCCCGTGTCTCTCTCTCTTTCTCCTCTTTACTCTAATTTCAGGCTGAATTCCCATCTGGAATGGGGCGGCTCACCATGTCTACTTACTTGTCCCGGCTTCTAAGATCCGCAAGAGAGAGAGCCTAAGGTGGGGCACTCTCCGACATTCAAACGGACACCGGAGGCCCAACGTAGATGGTGCGAGCTCCTTGTCTGGAACTTTATTGGCCTTCCCCGTAAGCCAAGTTATTCAGCCTCTTTTCTCTACTTAATTTTCCCACTACACTATTTCTTCCTAATCTAATCTTGTATTAATAAATAAATAAGTTTTCCCTTGCCAATGCCGTCACTCCTTCGAATCACCCTGGTTCCACTGGGGCTGGACCCCGGCAGCCATGAAATTAAAAGACACTCCTTGGAAGAAAAGTTATGACCAACATAGACAGCATATTAAAAAGCAGAGACATTACTTTGCCAACAAAGGTCCCTCTAGTCAAGGCTATGGTTTTTCCAGTGGACATGTATGGATGTGACTATAAAGAAAGTTGAGCACCAAAGAATTGATGGTTTTGAACTGTGGTGCTGGAAAAGACTCTTGAGAGTCTGTTGGACAGCAAGGAAATCCAACCAGTCCATCCTAAAGGAAATCAGTCCGAATATTCATTGGAAAGACTGATGCTGAAGCTGAAATTACAATACTTTGGCCATCTGATGTGAAGAGCTGACTCATTTGAAAAGACTCTGATGCTGGGAAGATTGAAGGTGGGATGAGAAGGGGATGACAGAGGATAGATGGTTGGATGGCATCAACAACTCAATGGATGTGAGTGTGAGTAAACTCTGGGAGTTGGTGATGGACTGGGAGGCCTGGCATTGCTGCAGTCCATGTGGTCGAAATGAGTCAGACATGACTGAGTGACTGAACTGACCTGAAGACAAAGTCAAAGAAAATTAAGTGCATTTATGGGGCTGCATTTATAGGCAAATAAACCTTTTCCAGGTCTCTTCTCCCAAGGGCATGGCCTTAATACGTTTTTCAAGTAAGCTACTTTCAAAATGTCTCTCCTGCCACCATTTACTTCATTCTAATCTAACTGAATATGGAAGGGACCGGGACTAAGTGAAATGTATGTCTTCATTTCACACAGGTGGGAATCTTTGGTAAAGATCCTGGGATGTGTCTACTTATGCTCCCTTACTCCCTTTACTTATTCACCTGACTCTCATTTGATTTTTGTTTAATTATATGTCAGGCACTTTCTTGGGGGTATAAATAGAGTTCATTGTAAGGGCAGTAGTGGTCAGTGTTTGTATGATGTCTGCAGGTTACAGACCATTTCACTCGGAGCATCTCCTTTAACTCTCACACACCTAAGAGGCAGGCATTTTTACTGCTCTGACTGTTTTCTAGATGAGGATATCAGATGCTTCAACTTAGACCCTTCTCACCTCTCTCTTCCTCCAGTCACTACCTCATGAACTGGCCGTACACAAGGACTGCCCGGTTCCACACAGGTACAGCTGGCCAGCATCTGGCCTTGGGCCTGCACTGCTGCTTCCTGCCCTGGGCTGTCTCTGACACCCCGGATGACGGGCCCATGGCATCTACTGGAAGCTCATATATTGTGAAACAGGAATGGAGAGGTGTCTGTCCTCATGTGGGCTCCCTTCATCAGTAGGGAGGGAGGTGTGGGCCAGCAGATAAAAGCTTGCCTCAGTCACCTAGGACCAATTTCCCAGGGCTCCGTCCAGGGGTCACGGGCCCAGTGTCTGTAGAGGTGGCCCCCTCAGCCAGGCATGCTTGGGCTGGCTCTCCCTCTTTCCCCCATTTCACTTTCCACCCTTCACTTCTACTCCCTGGGGCTTCTTCCCAAATGAACAACCTGTACACAGGCTTTTATACATCCAGCTCTGCTTCTAAGAAAGTGAAAGTGAAGTCGCTCAGTCGTGTCCGACTCTTTGTGACCCCGTGGACTGCAGACCGCCAGGCTCCTCTGTCCAAGGGATTCTCCAGGCAAGAATACTGGAGTGGGTTGCCATTTCCTTCTCCAGGGGGTCTTCCCAACCCAGGGATTGAACCCAGGTCTCCCGCATTGCAGGCAGACGCTTTATCTTCTGAGCCACCAGGGAAGCTGCTTCTAAGAAACCCAGGCTAAAATAAAAAAAAAATCAGGTGACTTGCTAAGCATTCCAGAATTCACGTGGAAGACTATAATTTATAGTCGGGCCTTTGGATTCCCAAACCCCATGTGTTTTCCCCTCTCTCCTCCTTGCACTGAGAACTAACACAGAAATAGAGTTTTGGCCTCAGAAACCAACCACCAAAGAGAGGTGTCAAGTCAAAAGTAGAAGCAAATGACTTTGGAGTAGAGATCAGTGAGTGAGTAGGGTGGGTGTGTGGGCTGGTGAGGAAATGCTTCTCAGGAGAGGTACCCAGGAAGACTCTCTTAACCACTCTGTCTACAGTCAGTGCCATCTAGTGTTTTCCCTGCCAGCAAAAATTCTTCTTGGCACTTTTCACAACGTGTAAGCAAATATTTCTACTTGTTTATTGTCTCTGTTGTTCATCACAATATCCCCAGTGCCTAGCACAGTGCCTGGGACATAACTGGCAATCAACAAACTAGCAAATTTAAAGAAATCAGAGAAAATCAGACAGACAAATATCATATGATATTGCTTATATGTGGAATATAAAAAAATGATATAAACGAACTTATTTACAAAACAAAATTGATGCTTTCGAACTGTGGTGCTGGAGAAGACTCTTGAGAGCCCCTTGGAGCAAACCAGTCAATCCTAAAGTAAATCAACCCTGAATACTCATTGGAAGGACTGCTGCTGAAGCTCCAGTTCTTTGGCCCTCTGATGTGAAGAGCTGACTCACTGGAAAAGACTCTGATGCTGGGAAAGATTGAGCACGGGAGGGGAAGCAGGTGACAGAGGAGGAGATAGTTGGATGGCATCATTAACTCAATGGACATAAGTTTGAGCAAACTCTAGGAGATACTGAAGGACAGGGAAGCCTGGTGTGCTGCAGTCCATAGGGTTACAAAGAGTTGGACACGAGTGAGTGAGTGAACAACAACAAAACAGAAATAGATTCTCAGACAAAGAGAACAAACTTATGGCTACCAAAGGGGAGAAGAGGATGAAGGAGGGATAAACTAGGAGTTTCGGGTTAACAGATACATAACTATCATGGATAAAACAGATAAAGAACAAGTATCTACTGTAGAGCACTGGAGACTACACTGACTATACATATAATCGAATCACTGTATACCTGTATGCCTGAATCACTGTAAGTCAACTATGTTTCAGTAAAAAATCAGTAACAACTGGTGAATGAATCAGTGAATTTGTTCCTGAATAAATGAATGAATGAGCACATGGTATTATGGGCAAAGTGAATAGCATAAAAGCGTGGAAGAGTATGTGAATACAACCTGTTCAAAGAATGTCTGTGGTTGGTGATATAGGGTGTATATGTCTGGAAGAGTGGGAGGCTGGGAGTGGTGGGGGAAAATATTTCTTGAAGAAATATTGAGGTCATATAACCCTGGCCACAATCTTTGTGTTGGAAGATGATGTGGCCTCTGCTTAACTGGTTGTATAACTTGGGTTTTCAAGTGTCTGCTATTGCCTACAGTAACTGTGCTTTCTCCTCCACTGTGCAGTCGGCAGGGCCTGACCTTGTTTGCGGGTCTGGGACTTTGTGTTCCAAGTGTGCCTTGGATGGCCCGCTGCTGTTGTCACCTGTTGTGTTTGTGCAGTTGGGTGTCGGCAGAGCCTTTCCTAAGTCTCACCCATAGGCCGACCTCAGAGTTATCTGTTTAGGGGTATTTCTGCCCTTCATCCTCTGCCTCGCCTTTCTCGCCTGAACCCTTACGGCCTTTAACACCAGCCTTCAGATCCTTAATAATCATACAAGGCAGTATAGGATACCTTCTTATTCATTTATTCAAACACATATTAATAGCATGCTGGTGGACAAACACTATGCCAGGCACATGTGTTTCCTCGTGATACTGACTCATGATACTATGCACTTTGCACTGTCCAAAAGCCCTGCTAATCCTCTGCTGATGGAGATTCATCACTGCATTCTTTCAGCTCTGGATTTGCTGAGGTGGGCTCACCATGCCTGAGGACTGCGTGGACTTAAGGACCCTGCTACAAAAATGTCTGATGATGGAAGAACCATTTCTCTGCTGTCCTGCCCTCAGCACAACTTAAGCAAAAAAAAAATTAAGATAGTCTAGCTACTCAGTAATCCTCAGACAGTTTCTCATTTGCAAAAGCCCAGTTAGAAGCAGGTGGCTGCGTGTTCCTTTCTGGCTCCTTGAGAGCTAAGTTTATTCCCTGGGTGTGCTGACATTTCAGGAACCATGACACTCACCTTTAGCACTGTTTATTTTTAGTGTCTCTGCATTTATATTTAGAAAAGAAGCTCTGACAGGCCTCTGAGAGCAGAAGTCCTACAGTTTTTGCTGGAGCACTTGAAGGCCACCAGGAAGGAAAATAAGTCGTGCGTGTAACTCCCCATGAATTTCCTGGAACTGGTGACGTCACATGAGCACATGAAGCAAGAGACACAGGAGTGGTGGGCAGGACTCACCTTTGGTTACTCAGCCCAGGCTGCTGACCCAGGCTCTCAGGCAGCACGCTTCTCTTGCTCTATTGGAGGGATCCTAGGAGAAAGCCAAGTTGAGATCATAAGGACCAAGAGAGGTAAAAACACTCCCAACCTCCAACTTGCCGTCGTTTCTTTTCTTTTCAGTTGCTACAAAACATGTTCCTGTATTCTTTAAAAATTTTGAAGTATTATCTGCTTGTGGGCTGCTGTCTATGGGGTCGCACAGAGTCGGACACGACTGAAGCGACTTAGCAGCAGCAGCAAATTCAAGAGGAAGAATTTGTAACATATGTCGAAGAGAAAGGGTTAGTAGTTCTAATATTTTTTAAAAACCTCTTAGACATTGAGGGGCAAAGGACCAAAAACTTGATAGAAGAATAAGCAAAGGATATGAACAAACAATTCACAAAACATGTTCCTTTAAACATATTAAAAACTATCCAAACTCTCATTATTAAAGAAATATAACTTAAAATGCTATAGTATATTTCACAAATGGTATCCTGTTTCTCAGCTATCAAACTGATGAAAATATAAAGAGCAGGACAACAAAATCTGTTGGGAAACAAGCTCTGGTGGTGGCAAATTAGTACAACTGTACGAAAGGAAACTTGGCAAGATTGAACAAAACTACACATACACTTGCACTGGACCCAGAAATCCTACTTCAAGGCATTTACCTTGAAGATACAGTCCCAAGAGCAGAAACACACACTGGCACAAGTTTATTCACCTCAGCATTATTTCTAATTACAAAACACTGAAAATCCCCTGAAAGCCCACGTGTGGGAAGTGAATAGAACACACAAGACACACCCACACGGTGGAGTCCTGGGCAGCTGGGAGGAAGAGCTCAGTGAGCTGTATGGAGAGGGTTCCCAGATACACCGCTAAGTACAAAAGGGCAAGCACAAAAGAGTGCCTATGCTAGTATGCGACCCTCGATATCAGAAAGAAGGAGAAATGAAGAAATGTACAGGTATTTGCTAATGTAGGCAAAAATAGAGGAAGAATAAAGCTGAAACCACAATCAGTTATCTAGAGAGAGTAGATGCAAACAAAATAAATAAAATGCAGGAACTAAAATACAATGTAAGAGGTCCAGGAGGTTACATAACTCTTACTATGCTGTGCTGTGCTTAGTTGTGTCTGGCTCTTTGCAACCCCATGGACTGTAGCCCACCGGGCTCCTCTGTCCTTGGGGATTCTCCAGGCAAGAATACTGGAGTGGGTTGCCATGCCCTCCTCCAGGGCATCTTCCCAACCCAGGGATCTAACCCAGGTCACCTGCATTACAGGTGGATTCTTCATCATCTGAGCCACCAGGGGAGCCCAACAATACTGGAGTGGGTACCCCACCCCTCTTCCAGGGGATCTTCCTGGCCCAGGAATCAAACTGGGGTCTCCTGTATTGCAGCAGATTCTTTACCAGTTGAGCTACCAGGGAAGCCCAACTCTGAGTATATCTTTCTGTAAAGTTCTGAATTTCAGGATCACAGTAATGTTCTACATGCCCAAAAGAAAATCCATAAATAATTAAAACCAAAATGAAAATATCATTAAAATATGGTGCAAAATATGGAACCCCAAATAAATAGCAACAAGAGAACCTAACTCTATTACAAGTGAATGACATTTTCCTATGCTGTGATTATTTAAGAAAGATTTAAGAATTCTAATTCTTGGATACTTTTTGAAACTTTTTTCTAAATCTGATGTTATTTTTTTTTCAAAATGAAAAGTTAAAAAGGAAAAACTGAAGGAGGGGGAATGAACTGACTTAAATAACTCTGGAAAATTATTTTGGCTATATTTGTAAGGCTAAAGTGAAAAAGAACAGTACACAAATGTTACATACTCTTGCCTGTAATTTTGTTTTTCCCAGAGGTATAGATTAGCAATTCTGAAGCTATTTTGAGTATTCTAGGGTTGAGAAAGTAAGTCAAGTAGTGTGAATGATGAAAGCCAAGTTTCTCACTGTAGTAGAAGGATTGTAATGGAGAATAGAGAGAAGACTAGAATAAACTGTGTTATGAGATTAGGTACCAATATGAACTCACAACCAATAATAATGCTGTATATAAATATATATCAGAAATATAAATATTCATGGATCAATATAGAAATAAAGATGTGTGTATATGTGTACCTATATTCTTCACTTTGCTTACTACAAGGGACTAGAAGCAATGACACTCTAGCACCAATGAGCATATTTAGTGACCATTCTCTCATTAACAAATACAACAACAAAAACTCTTGGAGAAATGAGAGATTCCAGCTCTGGACAGATACAGTACAGATGAGCCTAGAACATCTTATGATGCCAGAAAGTGAGGAAATATTCCAAATATGATAGGGATAGATCGAAAGGACCAAATCCAGGGAGCTCCCAATAATCAAATTTGGGATAATGTGAGGAACAAAGTAAATGACAATAGTAAGAGATTATAATGCACAGAATAAAATAAATATCCTTGATTTCCCACTGACATAAACAAGTAAGTGAGCAATTAAAGTGGGGGTAAGAAAGTTCTCACAACAGAATTCCAATTCATAAGGATAGAAGGAATGATAAAAACATAAGTTACTAATTTGCAAACACCACAGTATTAATTATTATAGATAAGAATCACCAACAGATGCTAAATTACTGGGATAAATATGTTGAGAAAAATTTGCATAGCTTCAAATAACATATTGGTGATGGACATTTATGATGTTTCTGATATTCTGGTATTTTAAACAATACTGCAATAAATGCTTCTTTTTCTATATATACTAACACTTGAGGTATAAACATGTAGCAAAATAGAAGTGGAATTTCTGGCTCAAAGTATATAAAGATTTTAATTTTATCGCTATGGCCAAATTGGTCTCCAGAAGGATATGCCATTTATACTTTTACCATCAGTATAGCAGAGTGTCTATTCTTTATGATTTCCTCAGCATGGTATATGAAAATGATCTATGTCATCATGATGGGTAAAAACATACCTCGTTGTAGTTTTACTAGGCATTTCTCTTACTGTGAATCAAGCTAAGGCTTACATCACATATGTAACTCCTTTTGTGGTTTTTCTCCTGTGAACTGTATATTTTTTACTTACTCCTGGAAGGGAGTTGCTCACTGGTCTTCCTCTGCATTATTTCCAAATTTCATAAAACTTTGAAAAATAGGTTATTATAGGTTATTATCATCACCACATAGTAGATAAAGAAAAAAAGGTTCAGGGAGTCAGGGCATTTTCCTAAAGTTACAATGCCATGTGTATATTTGTGTAGCTGAGAATCCCCATTTGCCTAACTTCAACCTGAATGTTTTCTACAGCCTTTTGCCCAGATTAAAGTGAAGAAAGGAAGGAGGACTTTATCAATACAAGTGGTTTACCTGAAGAGTGGCCAGTGAACCTTGAGCCCACATGCTAAATTACTTCCCTTCTTCCTGGTAGAATGACCTCTGGACTTCCATTTGCTCACCAGTTTCAGCTTCACTATTTGCAAATTTCTTCACAAAATTGCCTATTTCACTCACCTACTTAAATGATACTAATTTCATTTCTGGCACTTCAATTCTATTTACCTTATATAAACAAAAGAAGAGGGAAGTTCAAAAGGAAGACTTAGAGATATCTAAGTGATGTCTGGAAATCGGGTACAAATTATTGAATAGGTTACAGAATATGGCCAGTTTGGTTTGCAAGCCTTTGATGAATGCTTTCCCAGTGTGGTCGGTGAATATCAGGGCATCAGTCCCTGAAGGTCACGTGAAAAGTACGTTCTCAGGCTCTTCTACATGCCCGTGGGCTACTAATTTCCGAGTACAAAGTATGTGCAATTTCCAAAAGCTCTTCAGGTGTGGTTCTTTTCTATACCAAAGGTGAGAACCACAGGACTTGTCATCCGAAGTGGGACCACAGATCAGTAGTAATGGCATCACTTGGGGGTTTATTAAAAGTGCAGACTCTCAGGTTGCCTCTTAGACATAGTGGATCACAACCTGCAATTTTAACATGATGTTCAAGGATTCCTGTACACATTAAAGCTTGAGAAACACTGCTCCAGAAAGATTTATTAACAGGTGTGAGGCATAAACATTTAATTGGGGGTAAGAGGAAAACAATAGGATGGGAAAGACTAGAGATATCTTTAAGAAAATTAGAGATACCAAGGGAACATTTCATGCAAAGATGGGCTCAATAAAGGACAGAAATGGTATGGATCTAACAGAAGCAGAAGATATTAAGAAGAGGTGGCAAGAATACACAGAAGAAATGTATAAGAAAGATCTTCATGATCCAGATAATCACGATGGTGTGATCACTCACCTAGAGCCAGACATCCTGGAATGCAAAGTCAAGTGGGCCTTAGGAACCATCACTACGAACAAAGCTAGTGGAGGTGATGGAATTCCAGTTGAGCTATTTCAAATCCTGAAAGATGATGCTGTGAATGTGCTGCACTTAATATGCCAGCAAATTTGGAAAACTGAGCAGTGGTCACACATCTGGAAAAGGTCAATTTTCATTCCAATCTCAAAGAAAGGCAATGCCAAGGAATGCTCAAACTACTGCACAATTGCACTCATCTCATATGCTAGTAAAGTAATGCTCAAAATTCTCCAAGCCAGGCTTTGGCAATATGTGAACTGTGAACTTCCAGATGTTCAAGCTGGATTTAGAAAAGGCAGAGGAACCATGGATCAAATTGCCAACATCTGTTGGATCATCAAAAAAGCAAGAGAGTTCCAGAAAAATATCTATTTCCGCTATTGACTATGCCAAAGCCTTTGACTGTGTGGATCACAATAAACTGTGGAAAGCTCTGAAAGAGATGGGAATTTCAGACCTCCTGTCCTGCCTCTTAAGAAATCTGTATGCAGGTCAGGAAGCAATAGTTAGAACTGGACATGGAACAACAGACTGGTTCCAAATAGGAAAAGGAGTACGTCAAGGCTGTATATTGTCACCCTGCTTATTTAACTTATATGCAGAGTACATCAAGAGAAAAGCAGGGCTGGAGGAAGCACAAGCTGGAATCAGGATTGCCAGGAGAAATATCAATAACCTCAGATATGCAGATGACACCACCCTTATGGCAGAAAGTGAAGAAGAACTAAAGAGCTTCTTGATGAATGTGAAAGAGGAGAGAGAAAAAGCTGGCTTAAAAATTTAACATTCAGAAAACTAAGATCACGGCATCCGGTCCTATTACTTCATGGCAAATAGATGAGGAAACAGTGGACAGTGGCTGACTTTATTTTTTGGGCTCAAAAATCACTGCAGATGGTGATTGCAGCCATGAAATTAAAAGACGCTTACTCCTTGGAAGGAAAGTTATGACCAACCTAGACAGCATATTGAAAAGCAGAGACATCACTTTGCCCACAAAGGTCTGTCTAGTCAAGGCTATGGCTTTTCCAGTGGTCATGTATGGATGTGAGAGTTGGACTTAAAGAAAGCTGAGCGCCAAAGAATTGATGCATTTGAACTGTGCTGTTGGAGAAGACTCTTAATAGACCCTTGGACTGCAAGGAGATCTAATCAGTCCATCCTAAAGGAGATCAGTCCTAGGTGTTCATTGGAAGGACTGATGTTGAAGTTGAAACTCCAGTACTTTGGCCACCTGATGCAAAGGGCTAACTCCTTTGAAAAGGCCCTGATGCTGGCAAAGATTGAGGACAGGAGGAGAAGGGGACGACAGAGGATGAGATAGTTGGATGGCTTCACCGACCCAATGGACATGAGCTTGGGTAGGCTCTGGGAGTTGGTGATGGATGGGGAGGTCTGTGTGTTGCAGTTCATGGGGTCGCAAAGATAGGACATGACTGAGTGACTGAACTGAACCTAACCGAATGTGCTCAGTGCATATAACTACAACAAACAGTTGTTATTTATTGAATGCCCACTATTTTAAGCACTTTCTCTTCACTAATAATAGCCAAGGTTTGTTGAGTTTTATTATGTGCTAGATCCTAAACACATTGCATGAATGAGTCCACATGTAATTCTGTAAGGTAGGCAGGATTATTAGCCCATTTTTCCAGGTGAGGAAATTAAGGTTGAGAGAAAACATACAACTTAACAAAGAAAGTTGCCAGTAATCATGGGCAGAGCTAGAATTCAAACCCGGCAGTCTAGTTCCTCAATCTACATTCTTGACCACGACCCTATATTACATTATAATGTGTCATTTAGTCCTACAGTANGAGTGGGTTGCCATTTCCTTCTCCAGGGGGTCTTCCCAACCCAGGGATTGAACCCAGGTCTCCCGCATTGCAGGCAGACGCTTTATCTTCTGAGCCACCAGGGAAGCTGCTTCTAAGAAACCCAGGCTAAAATAAAAAAAAAATCAGGTGACTTGCTAAGCATTCCAGAATTCACGTGGAAGACTATAATTTATAGTCGGGCCTTTGGATTCCCAAACCCCATGTGTTTTCCCCTCTCTCCTCCTTGCACTGAGAACTAACACAGAAATAGAGTTTTGGCCTCAGAAACCAACCACCAAAGAGAGGTGTCAAGTCAAAAGTAGAAGCAAATGACTTTGGAGTAGAGATCAGTGAGTGAGTAGGGTGGGTGTGTGGGCTGGTGAGGAAATGCTTCTCAGGAGAGGTACCCAGGAAGACTCTCTTAACCACTCTGTCTACAGTCAGTGCCATCTAGTGTTTTCCCTGCCAGCAAAAATTCTTCTTGGCACTTTTCACAACGTGTAAGCAAATATTTCTACTTGTTTATTGTCTCTGTTGTTCATCACAATATCCCCAGTGCCTAGCACAGTGCCTGGGACATAACTGGCAATCAACAAACTAGCAAATTTAAAGAAATCAGAGAAAATCAGACAGACAAATATCATATGATATTGCTTATATGTGGAATATAAAAAAATGATATAAACGAACTTATTTACAAAACAAAATTGATGCTTTCGAACTGTGGTGCTGGAGAAGACTCTTGAGAGCCCCTTGGAGCAAACCAGTCAATCCTAAAGTAAATCAACCCTGAATACTCATTGGAAGGACTGCTGCTGAAGCTCCAGTTCTTTGGCCCTCTGATGTGAAGAGCTGACTCACTGGAAAAGACTCTGATGCTGGGAAAGATTGAGCACGGGAGGGGAAGCAGGTGACAGAGGAGGAGATAGTTGGATGGCATCATTAACTCAATGGACATAAGTTTGAGCAAACTCTAGGAGATACTGAAGGACAGGGAAGCCTGGTGTGCTGCAGTCCATAGGGTTACAAAGAGTTGGACACGAGTGAGTGAGTGAACAACAACAAAACAGAAATAGATTCTCAGACAAAGAGAACAAACTTATGGCTACCAAAGGGGAGAAGAGGATGAAGGAGGGATAAACTAGGAGTTTCGGGTTAACAGATACATAACTATCATGGATAAAACAGATAAAGAACAAGTATCTACTGTAGAGCACTGGAGACTACACTGACTATACATATAATCGAATCACTGTATACCTGTATGCCTGAATCACTGTAAGTCAACTATGTTTCAGTAAAAAATCAGTAACAACTGGTGAATGAATCAGTGAATTTGTTCCTGAATAAATGAATGAATGAGCACATGGTATTATGGGCAAAGTGAATAGCATAAAAGCGTGGAAGAGTATGTGAATACAACCTGTTCAAAAAATGTCTGTGGTTGGTGATATAGGGTGTATATGTCTGGAAGAGTGGGAGGCTGGGAGTGGTGGGGGAAAATATTTCTTGAAGTAATATTGAGGTCATATAACCCTGGCCACAATCTTTGTGTTGGAAGATGATGTGGCCTCTGCTTAACTGGTTGTATAACTTGGGTTTTCAAGTGTCTGCTATTGCCTACAGTAACTGTGCTTTCTCCTCCACTGTGCAGTCGGCAGGGCCTGACCTTGTTTGCGGGTCTGGGACTTTGTGTTCCAAGTGTGCCTTGGATGGCCCGCTGCTGTTGTCACCTGTTGTGTTTGTGCAGTTGGGTGTCGGCAGAGCCTTTCCTAAGTCTCACCCATAGGCCGACCTCAGAGTTATCTGTTTAGGGGTATTTCTGCCCTTCATCCTCTGCCTCGCCTTTCTCGCCTGAACCCTTACGGCCTTTAACACCAGCCTTCAGATCCTTAATAATCATACAAGGCAGTATAGGATACCTTCTTATTCATTTATTCAAACACATATTAATAGCATGCTGGTGGACAAACACTATGCCAGGCACATGTGTTTCCTCGTGATACTGACTCATGATACTATGCACTTTGCACTGTCCAAAAGCCCTGCTAATCCTCTGCTGATGGAGATTCATCACTGCATTCTTTCAGCTCTGGATTTGCTGAGGTGGGCTCACCATGCCTGAGGACTGCGTGGACTTAAGGACCCTGCTACAAAAATGTCTGATGATGGAAGAACCATTTCTCTGCTGTCCTGCCCTCAGCACAACTTAAGCAAAAAAAAAATTAAGATAGTCTAGCTACTCAGTAATCCTCAGACAGTTTCTCATTTGCAAAAGCCCAGTTAGAAGCAGGTGGCTGCGTGTTCCTTTCTGGCTCCTTGAGAGCTAAGTTTATTCCCTGGGTGTGCTGACATTTCAGGAACCATGACACTCACCTTTAGCACTGTTTATTTTTAGTGTCTCTGCATTTATATTTAGAAAAGAAGCTCTGACAGGCCTCTGAGAGCAGAAGTCCTACAGTTTTTGCTGGAGCACTTGAAGGCCACCAGGAAGGAAAATAAGTCGTGCGTGTAACTCCCCATGAATTTCCTGGAACTGGTGACGTCACATGAGCACATGAAGCAAGAGACACAGGAGTGGTGGGCAGGACTCACCTTTGGTTACTCAGCCCAGGCTGCTGACCCAGGCTCTCAGGCAGCACGCTTCTCTTGCTCTATTGGAGGGATCCTAGGAGAAAGCCAAGTTGAGATCATAAGGACCAAGAGAGGTAAAAACACTCCCAACCTCCAACTTGCCGTCGTTTCTTTTCTTTTCAGTTGCTACAAAACATGTTCCTGTATTCTTTAAAAATTTTGAAGTATTATCTGCTTGTGGGCTGCTGTCTATGGGGTCGCACAGAGTCGGACACGACTGAAGCGACTTAGCAGCAGCAGCAAATTCAAGAGGAAGAATTTGTAACATATGTCGAAGAGAAAGGGTTAGTAGTTCTAATATTTTTTAAAAACCTCTTAGACATTGAGGGGCAAAGGACCAAAAACTTGATAGAAGAATAAGCAAAGGATATGAACAAACAATTCACAAAACATGTTCCTTTAAACATATTAAAAACTATCCAAACTCTCATTATTAAAGAAATATAACTTAAAATGCTATAGTATATTTCACAAATGGTATCCTGTTTCTCAGCTATCAAACTGATGAAAATATAAAGAGCAGGACAACAAAATCTGTTGGGAAACAAGCTCTGGTGGTGGCAAATTAGTACAACTGTACGAAAGGAAACTTGGCAAGATTGAACAAAACTACACATACACTTGCACTGGACCCAGAAATCCTACTTCAAGGCATTTACCTTGAAGATACAGTCCCAAGAGCAGAAACACACACTGGCACAAGTTTATTCACCTCAGCATTATTTCTAATTACAANAAAGGAAACTTGGCAAGATTGAACAAAACTACACATACACTTGCACTGGACCCAGAAATCCTACTTCAAGGCATTTACCTTGAAGATACAGTCCCAAGAGCAGAAACACACACTGGCACAAGTTTATTCACCTCAGCATTATTTCTAATTACAAAACACTGAAAATCCCCTGAAAGCCCACGTGTGGGAAGTGAATAGAACACACAAGACACACCCACACGGTGGAGTCCTGGGCAGCTGGGAGGAAGAGCTCAGTGAGCTGTATGGAGAGGGTTCCCAGATACACCGCTAAGTACAAAAGGGCAAGCACAAAAGAGTGCCTATGCTAGTATGCGACCCTCGATATCAGAAAGAAGGAGAAATGAAGAAATGTACAGGTATTTGCTAATGTAGGCAAAAATAGAGGAAGAATAAAGCTGAAACCACAATCAGTTATCTAGAGAGAGTAGATGCAAACAAAATAAATAAAATGCAGGAACTAAAATACAATGTAAGAGGTCCAGGAGGTTACATAACTCTTACTATGCTGTGCTGTGCTTAGTTGTGTCTGGCTCTTTGCAACCCCATGGACTGTAGCCCACCGGGCTCCTCTGTCCTTGGGGATTCTCCAGGCAAGAATACTGGAGTGGGTTGCCATGCCCTCCTCCAGGGCATCTTCCCAACCCAGGGATCTAACCCAGGTCACCTGCATTACAGGTGGATTCTTCATCATCTGAGCCACCAGGGGAGCCCAACAATACTGGAGTGGGTACCCCACCCCTCTTCCAGGGGATCTTCCTGGCCCAGGAATCAAACTGGGGTCTCCTGTATTGCAGCAGATTCTTTACCAGTTGAGCTACCAGGGAAGCCCAACTCTGAGTATATCTTTCTGTAAAGTTCTGAATTTCAGGATCACAGTAATGTTCTACATGCCCAAAAGAAAATCCATAAATAATTAAAACCAAAATGAAAATATCATTAAAATATGGTGCAAAATATGGAACCCCAAATAAATAGCAACAAGAGAACCTAACTCTATTACAAGTGAATGACATTTTCCTATGCTGTGATTATTTAAGAAAGATTTAAGAATTCTAATTCTTGGATACTTTTTGAAACTTTTTTCTAAATCTGATGTTATTTTTTTTTCAAAATGAAAAGTTAAAAAGGAAAAACTGAAGGAGGGGGAATGAACTGACTTAAATAACTCTGGAAAATTATTTTGGCTATATTTGTAAGGCTAAAGTGAAAAAGAACAGTACACAAATGTTACATACTCTTGCCTGTAATTTTGTTTTTCCCAGAGGTATAGATTAGCAATTCTGAAGCTATTTTGAGTATTCTAGGGTTGAGAAAGTAAGTCAAGTAGTGTGAATGATGAAAGCCAAGTTTCTCACTGTAGTAGAAGGATTGTAATGGAGAATAGAGAGAAGACTAGAATAAACTGTGTTATGAGATTAGGTACCAATATGAACTCACAACCAATAATAATGCTGTATATAAATATATATCAGAAATATAAATATTCATGGATCAATATAGAAATAAAGATGTGTGTATATGTGTACCTATATTCTTCACTTTGCTTACTACAAGGGACTAGAAGCAATGACACTCTAGCACCAATGAGCATATTTAGTGACCATTCTCTCATTAACAAATACAACAACAAAAACTCTTGGAGAAATGAGAGATTCCAGCTCTGGACAGATACAGTACAGATGAGCCTAGAACATCTTATGATGTCAGAAAGTGAGGAAATATTCCAAATATGATAGGGATAGATCGAAAGGACCAAATCCAGGGAGCTCCCAATAATCAAATTTGGGATAATGTGAGGAACAAAGTAAATGACAATAGTAAGAGATTATAATGCACAGAATAAAATAAATATCCTTGATTTCCCACTGACATAAACAAGTAAGTGAGCAATTAAAGTGGGGGTAAGAAAGTTCTCACAACAGAATTCCAATTCATAAGGATAGAAGGAATGATAAAAACATAAGTTACTAATTTGCAAACACCACAGTATTAATTATTATAGATAAGAATCACCAACAGATGCTAAATTACTGGGATAAATATGTTGAGAAAAATTTGCATAGCTTCAAATAACATATTGGTGATGGACATTTATGATGTTTCTGATATTCTGGTATTTTAAACAATACTGCAATAAATGCTTCTTTTTCTATATATACTAACACTTGAGGTATAAACATGTAGCAAAATAGAAGTGGAATTTCTGGCTCAAAGTATATAAAGATTTTAATTTTATCGCTATGGCCAAATTGGTCTCCAGAAGGATATGCCATTTATACTTTTACCATCAGTATAGCAGAGTGTCTATTCTTTATGATTTCCTCAGCATGGTATATGAAAATGATCTATGTCATCATGATGGGTAAAAACATACCTCGTTGTAGTTTTACTAGGCATTTCTCTTACTGTGAATCAAGCTAAGGCTTACATCACATATGTAACTCCTTTTGTGGTTTTTCTCCTGTGAACTGTATATTTTTTACTTACTCCTGGAAGGGAGTTGCTCACTGGTCTTCCTCTGCATTATTTCCAAATTTCATAAAACTTTGAAAAATAGGTTATTATAGGTTATTATCATCACCACATAGTAGATAAAGAAAAAAAGGTTCAGGGAGTCAGGGCATTTTCCTAAAGTTACAATGCCATGTGTATATTTGTGTAGCTGAGAATCCCCATTTGCCTAACTTCAACCTGAATGTTTTCTACAGCCTTTTGCCCAGATTAAAGTGAAGAAAGGAAGGAGGACTTTATCAATACAAGTGGTTTACCTGAAGAGTGGCCAGTGAACCTTGAGCCCACATGCTAAATTACTTCCCTTCTTCCTGGTAGAATGACCTCTGGACTTCCATTTGCTCACCAGTTTCAGCTTCACTATTTGCAAATTTCTTCACAAAATTGCCTATTTCACTCACCTACTTAAATGATACTAATTTCATTTCTGGCACTTCAATTCTATTTACCTTATATAAACAAAAGAAGAGGGAAGTTCAAAAGGAAGACTTAGAGATATCTAAGTGATGTCTGGAAATCGGGTACAAATTATTGAATAGGTTACAGAATATGGCCAGTTTGGTTTGCAAGCCTTTGATGAATGCTTTCCCAGTGTGGTCGGTGAATATCAGGGCATCAGTCCCTGAAGGTCACGTGAAAAGTACGTTCTCAGGCTCTTCTACATGCCCGTGGGCTACTAATTTCCGAGTACAAAGTATGTGCAATTTCCAAAAGCTCTTCAGGTGTGATTCTTTTCTATACCAAAGGTGAGAACCACAGGACTTGTCATCCGAAGTGGGACCACAGATCAGTAGTAATGGCATCACTTGGGGGTTTATTAAAAGTGCAGACTCTCAGGTTGCCTCTTAGACATAGTGGATCACAACCTGCAATTTTAACATGATGTTCAAGGATTCCTGTACACATTAAAGCTTGAGAAACACTGCTCCAGAAAGATTTATTAACAGGTGTGAGGCATAAACATTTAATTGGGGGTAAGAGGAAAACAATAGGATGGGAAAGACTAGAGATATCTTTAAGAAAATTAGAGATACCAAGGGAACATTTCATGCAAAGATGGGCTCAATAAAGGACAGAAATGGTATGGATCTAACAGAAGCAGAAGATATTAAGAAGAGGTGGCAAGAATACACAGAAGAAATGTATAAGAAAGATCTTCATGATCCAGATAATCACGATGGTGTGATCACTCACCTAGAGCCAGACATCCTGGAATGCAAAGTCAAGTGGGCCTTAGGAACCATCACTACGAACAAAGCTAGTGGAGGTGATGGAATTCCAGTTGAGCTATTTCAAATCCTGAAAGATGATGCTGTGAATGTGCTGCACTTAATATGCCAGCAAATTTGGAAAACTGAGCAGTGGTCACACATCTGGAAAAGGTCAATTTTCATTCCAATCTCAAAGAAAGGCAATGCCAAGGAATGCTCAAACTACTGCACAATTGCACTCATCTCATATGCTAGTAAAGTAATGCTCAAAATTCTCCAAGCCAGGCTTTGGCAATATGTGAACTGTGAACTTCCAGATGTTCAAGCTGGATTTAGAAAAGGCAGAGGAACCATGGATCAAATTGCCAACATCTGTTGGATCATCAAAAAAGCAAGAGAGTTCCAGAAAAATATCTATTTCCGCTATTGACTATGCCAAAGCCTTTGACTGTGTGGATCACAATAAACTGTGGAAAGCTCTGAAAGAGATGGGAATTTCAGACCTCCTGTCCTGCCTCTTAAGAAATCTGTATGCAGGTCAGGAAGCAATAGTTAGAACTGGACATGGAACAACAGACTGGTTCCAAATAGGAAAAGGAGTACGTCAAGGCTGTATATTGTCACCCTGCTTATTTAACTTATATGCAGAGTACATCAAGAGAAAAGCAGGGCTGGAGGAAGCACAAGCTGGAATCAGGATTGCCAGGAGAAATATCAATAACCTCAGATATGCAGATGACACCACCCTTATGGCAGAAAGTGAAGAAGAACTAAAGAGCTTCTTGATGAATGTGAAAGAGGAGAGAGAAAAAGTTAGCTTAAAGCTCAACATTCAGAAAACTAAAATCAAGGCATCCGGCCCCATCACTTAATGGCAAATAGATGGGGGAAACATTAGAAACAGTGGCTGACTTTATTTTGGGGGGGCTCCAAAATCACTGTGGATAGTGACTGCAGCCATGAAATTAAAAGATGCTTACTTCTTGAAAGGAAAGTTATGACCAACCTAGACAGCATATTAAAAAGCAGAGACATTACATTGCCAACAAAGGTCCATCTAGTTGAGGCTATGGTTTTTCCAGTAGTCATGTATGGATGTCAGAGTTGGACTATAAAGAAAGATGAGTGCAGAAGAACTGATGCTTTTGAATGTGGTGTTACAGAAGACTCCTGAGAGTCCCTTGTACTGCAAGGAGATCCAACCAGTCCATCCTATAGGAGATCAGTCCTGGGTATTCTTTGGAAGGACTGATCTTGAAGCTGAAACTCCAGTACTTTGGCCTCCTAACGTGAAAAACTGACTCATTGGAAAAGACCCTGATGCTGGGAAAGATTGAAGGTGGGATGAGAAGGGGACAACAGAGGATGAGATGGTTGGATGGCATCACTGACTAAATGGACATGAGTTTGAGTAAACTCCAGGAGTTGGTGATGGACAGGGAGGCCTGGCATGCTGCAGTCCATGGGGTTGCAAAGAGTTGGACACGACTGAGTGACTGAACTGAACACCATGTTAACAAACAAGAATAAAAACCACACGATCATCTCAATAGATGCAGGAAAAACCTCTTACAAAATTCAGCACCCATTTATGATAAAACTCTTGAGAAACAGACATAGAGAAAACATACTTCAATGTAAGAAAGGGCACACGTGACAAACCCACAGCTGACATCATACTGAAAGGTGAAAAGCTGAAAGCACTTACTTGAAGATCAGGAACCAGACAATGATGTCCAGTCTAGTAAATTTTATCAACACATCTTTGGAAATGCTAGCCATGGCAATCATGGCAGAAAAAGAAATAATTCCAAACTGGAAAAAATAAGTAAAACTATCACTGTTTGCAGATGACGTGGTACTATGCAAACAAAATTCTAAAGATGCTATCAGAGAATTACTAGAACTCATCAAATTTTGGGAAGGTTGCAGAATAAAAAATTAATACATAAAACTCTTCAGTAATTCTATATACTAACGAAGAAATATCAGAAAGAGAAATCAAGAAAACAATCCAATTTGCCATCACATCAAAAAAATAAAATATCTAGGAATAAACCAATCTAAGGAGGTAAAAGACTCATACTCTGAAAAGTATAATATATTGATGAAAGAAGTCAAATGGTGAAACAGATGGAAAGATATATATTGTTCTTGGATTGCAAGAATCACTATTGTCAAAATGACTATACTATCCAAGGAAATCTGAAGATTCAATGCAAACCTATCAAATCACCAATGACATTTTTCACAGAACTAGAAAAAATTTTAAATCATATGGAAATACTTAAGACCCCAACTAGGCAAAGCAATCCTCAGAAAGAAAAACAGAACTGGAGGAATCAGGCTCCCTGATTTCAAATTATACTACAGTAATCAAAACAGTATGGTACTGGCACAAAAACAAATATAGACCAATGGAACAGGGTAGAAAACCCAGAAATAACTTAGGCATCTATAGTTAATCAGCCTATGACAAAGGAAGCAAGAATATACAATGGAAAAAAGAGTCTCTTTAATAACTGATGCTGGGAAAACTGGACAGCTACATGTTAAAGAATGAAATTAGATCATTCTCTAATACCATACACAAAAACAAACTCAAAATGGATTAAGATCAAATACTGTAAAACTCTTAGAGGAAAACATAGGCAGAACAGTGTTTGACATAAATCACTGCAGCATCTTCTGTGATCCACCTCTTAGAGTAATGAAAATAAAAACAAACATAAACAAGTAGGACCTAATTAAATTTAAAAGCTTTTGCACAGCAAAGGAGGCCATGAACAAAACAAAAAAGCAGCTCATAGGATAGAAGAAGATATTTGTTAACAAAACTGCCCACAAGGGTTTAATCTCCAAAATCTACAAACAATTCATGCAGCTCATAAAGAAAAAAAAAACAACTCAATTAAAAAAAAAAAGACAGAAGATCTAAACAGACATTTATCCAAAGAAGACATACAGATGGCCAAAAAGCAAATGAGAATGTGCTCAACATTGCTAGTTATTAGAGAAATGCAAATAAAACGACAGCCAGGTATCGCCTCCACCAGTCAGAATGACCATCATCAAAGTCTACAAACAAAAAGTCCTGGAGAGGGTGTGCCGAAAAGGGAAACCTCCTACACTACTGCTGGTAATGTAAATTGGTAGAACCACTGTGGAGAACAGTAAAGAGGTTTCTCAAAAATCTAAAAATAGAGCTAGCATATGATCCAGGAATCCCACTTCTGAGCATCTATCCAGAGAAAACCATAATGCAAAAAGACATACGCACTCCAACATTCACTGAAGAGCTATTTATAATAGCCAAGACATGGAGGCAAACATAATGTCCAACAGATGAATAAAGATATGGTACTTATAGACAATGAAATATTAGCCATAAAAAGGAGTGAAATTATGTCATTTGCATTATTTCATAGATGGATCTAAACTTGATCATGGATAGACCTAGAGATGATCATATTAAGTCAGACAAAGACAAACATCATATTGTATAACTTATATGTGGAGTCTCTAAAGATTTTACAGATGAACTTATTTATAAGACAGAAACAGACTCATTGACTTTGCAAACAAGCGTATGGTACTAAGTGGGGAAGGAGGAGGGGATAAATTAGGAGTTTGGGATTATCATGTACCCCTTACCATATACAAAAGATCATCAACAAGGGCCTCCTATATAGTACAGGGAGCTCTACTCAGTATTCTGTAATAACCTACATAGGAAAAGAATTGGAAAAAGAATGGATATGTGTTATTGAATCACTTTGCTGTACACCTGAAACTAACAAAATGTTGTATATCAACTATAGCCCAGTATAAAATAAAAATTAAAGAGATTGCTCCTTTATAGTCCCTCTCTCTTCTCCCTGTGCCCAGATCCTTCAATCCAGGCAATCCCTGATCAACTTTGAAAAATCACAGATTAAAGATGGCAGAGGAGTAGGTGGACGTGGAGTATATCTCTCCACGGATACATCAGGAATACACCTTCAGATACATGCAGAACACCAGCTGAGAGCGGACATGAGTACCTGACCAGCAGAAAAGAATATATAGACTCAGGCAAAACTCAGTAGGATAAAGGAACTAGTGGGAGAAACAGAAGTGTTAGTAGAACTGGACCTGCCCTCAGCCAGTGGGGGAAGTGAAGCAAAGGTCTGATCCCCACATGGGGGCAATTGTGAGTCAGAGGAGCAACATTTAAGGCTGAGAGGGAAACAGCTGATCCGTGGCAGCCTAAATAGAATGAGAATAAGACAGTCCCTGCCACAGCCATACATGCCCGGGACAGGGATGCAGACCCTCTGGAAGACACAGCAGCTGGGAACTGGAGTTTAGGGATTGTGGAGCAATCCCAGGGTAGGGGCTGCTGTTGGCTGTGGAGAGATGGATCAAGGGGACTTGAGGGAGGAGGCTGGTGGGAAATGCCTGCGGAAGAAAGCTGGGCAGCCATGGAAGCAAGGCAATACTGCTGAGTCATGCATAGCGGGTAGAGCCATCACCATAGCCTCTTTCCCCCTACACACCAGCAATGGCAGCTGAGCAATAGAGAGGCTGGCCCATCAAATGCCTGATGCACTGATCTACAGAATAGGACCCCACCCAGGGTGTCCCTTTAAGTGCCTGACTTGCCAATCTACAGAGTAGGACCCCAGCCAGCGAGGGTACTCTATGTGTCTGATGCGTGGAACAACAGAGAAGACTCTAGGCAAGGGAGCCCTCTAAGTGCCTGAATGGGTAGAGCTACGGAGTAAGACTGGCCAAAGAAACCTTCTGATCACCAGCCTGAGAGGCTCGAAAAAAGACTGATAGAGCGATAACTCCTGCCACGGAGGCAGTCCCTGTCCCTGCACATTTGGTGCCACCAGGGTCCCATCAAGCCAAGTAGCTGTGCCACCTTCATGCTCAACTCTCACTGGGGCAGAGCTGCCACAGGCAAAAAAACTCCTGATCTACACGCGCAGGGTCACTTCGGTAGTGTCTGACTCTTTGCGACCCTGTAGACTGCGGCCCGCCAGGCTTCTCTGTCAGGTAGACGGGCAAGAACACTGGAGCATATTGACCAATACTGGTTGCCATTCCCTTCTAGAGCACTATATTTCCTGCTGCCCTAGCTGCCAACTCCCTTAAGCACCTGGTGCTGCCAGAGCCCCTGCAACTCAAGCAGCTGTACCGTCTCCACACCTGGCTCTCACAGGGGCAAACCCAAGTCCTCCAGGGCAGCCTCAGGAGCGAACCCCAGTGGATGACCACATGCAGAGGTGGAAATAAAACCACAATTGAAACCCAGGAGCAGTGTGACTAAAGAAGACGACCCAAAACCTTCCCAATAGCTATACAAGCTGCAGATTAAATCCACATGATCAGCTATGCAGACTCTCTATGGAATATATAAAAGATCATTCAGAGCTCCCACAAAAGAAAATGCACTAGTTCTGATAGCTGTGGACACTGAAGGCAAGAATACAGGGGAGTAGGATCAGATAAGAATCTGGCTGTCCCCACAGCAGGTCCAGAGATCAAACAGTACTGGAGGGCATCCTAGGGAGGTGAGGTGGACTGTGACTCCCAGCAAGGGAAAGGACTCTGACAGCAGTGACTCAAGAAAAGCATTTATTATTCTTATGTTTTGACTTGTTCTGTAGATTCTTTGGACTTTTCTTTTTTTATCTTCTTCTTCCCCCTCCCCCATTGCAGTTGTTGATTTTACGGGGACTATGGAATCTAATTAGGTTTTTGAGCTTTTTTTTTTTCCTCTCAGTCACATTTCTTATTGTGGTTATATACTCTGCCTCTACATTGGGCTTTTGCAGTTCTGGGGCATTCCCCCCCTCCCCTGCATTTTGTTTCTTTTTTAATTTTAATTTTTAAACTTGTTATTATTTTCTCTAAATTTATTCCTTTGTTTGCTTTTCCTACTATTCTTTTCCCCTTGGAGTTAATCTTTAATGTATATAAATCTTCTTTATCTACCTCTAACTTTGCATATCCATTCTCTCTTTTCTTTCTTTCTTTTCCTCTCAACACATTTTTTAGTTTTATTTTCATTGCTTTATTCCCCACTTAGCACCTTGATTTAGTTTTGTTTTCCAGTTTGTGCTTTGGTTCGTTTTGAACTTATCTGGTAAATATAATTTTTAAAGTTTCCTTTGTTTGCTGGGTCAATCTATTGTACTTTATTTTTGTTGGACTGTTTTGACTTTGCTCATTGGTGTATATGTATATGTGGATATTCCATTATTTTAATTATTTGCCTGATTTGTAACCACCATTTGCCTGGGGATCATCCTTGGTTTCTGATTTTTGGACATTTTAAAATCTGACATAATGCCATATCAAACCACTTGTGAAATTTTTGTTCCTGACTAAAGATCAAGCCCTGAGCCTTTGGACTGGGAGCACAACTCCAAGACCCTAGACTACCAGAGAAATAACCCCAGTTCAGTTCAGTTCAGTTCAGTCGCTCAGTCGTGTCCGACTCTTTGTGACCCCATGAATCGCAGCACGCCAGGCCTCCCTGTTCATTACCATCTCCCGGAGTTCACTCAGACTCACGTCCATCGAGTCCGTGATGCCATCCAGCCATCTCATCCTCGGTTGTTTCCTTCTCCTCCTGCCCCCAATCCCTCCCAGCATCAGAGTCTTTTCCAATGAGTCAACTCTTCGCATGAGGTGGCCAAAGTACTGGAGT